>JAJMVL010000092.1:0-139288 GCA_023082095.1 Dothiorella sarmentorum | reverse complement strand
GCCGAGATTCATATGGCCTCAGGTCTGGAGCCGCTCTTCCCTACCAATCCGTTAAACCCAACCCCCCCCCCCCCCCCCCCACGCTGCGCACCAGATTGCCATAAGCTGCCGCGCAGATCCCCAGAATCAAACTTTTTTTTAAACTTTCAACGTGTTAGCAGTAGTATCGGTTGTACGACTTTATGGCCTTCCTGCGGCGGATGCTCATCAAACAGGGTTGGCTTTTATCCCCCGGCGAAGCGGGAGGCAGAGCAAATGCGCCGGACCTTTCTGTTCGCACTGCACCGCCGAACTCCGTCTCCCAGATCAGGGCTACTGTCGCGAACTCCATTATTCTTAAGACGGACCGAGTTTGCGATTCACCGTTCTGTATCGTCACCTAAGCAATGCTCTTCTTCGCTCCCTGCTTATGGCCGCGTTCGCAACTTGGTATCTCCGACTTCGCTATCACGTGTGCCGCCCAGGACGCGCTAGTGACACTGACTTGGAATTAAATTCGAAGTTCACGTCGGGCTAAACTTCGGCACCCCCGAACTTTACCAACGAAATCTGTACACCAACATGCCCAAGGGGAACCAGACGCTACTATAACAGCCACAAAGGATGTTGCGCAGAGCCGAGGCGAACTGCGCACAACAGGCTACGTGTGGATATGCACTAGCGGATGGTACAGCGAGAAGCCCTATCTGCAGTCGGGGCTTCAACTGTAAATCCACCACCAAGATCAACCCTTCCCGCGCACACGTTTGCTCCAGTTGCCCCGATGGATTGCTGAGAAGACTACTATGTATATGTATTTCCTTATTCCTTGTCTGCTATTTAGTGCAGTGGCACTGGTCGGATCGCCTTTCTTGGCGCTTTGTCACTTCGCCTCTCCCCGCCGACTTCAAAGCCCTTGATTTAGATACTGTATACAAACATGGCACAGAAGGCCACAGATCTGGTGCGGCGCGGAATCTAACTCCACATGCCCGCACTTCATGCCATCCAGCAATAAATGATTTTGACCGGAAACCCGGAAACGCTTAGTTATCCCCAAGTCAACCATAGAAAATCCGGAGAATTTTCGAAGTGACGAGGGGGTACCGGCAAATTGCTCTTCCCAACCCTTTCCTACTCTTCGCTCATCGTCTCTGAGAGATTCCTCAAGACACCAAAAACCCGGAGATTCTTCATTCAGCCTAGGGCGAGTACCGAATGTTGGTGTTTTCCAAAGACCCGGAAAATCTTCAACCACGCCTCGTCTTGAGCGCCGTTCTGCCAGTCCTACTTAACAGCAAAAGTTATCCTTTCACAGTATCCAGCTTTGCACCCTGCCCACTGTTCATTACCTTTGCGTCTGTGGCGAGGCTGCAAGATCTGCCTACAAGTTCAGAAACGCACAACCAACACCGTCAACATCTCGTCAGTGAGCGGCGGCATCCTCGCCAACATGCGGAGCGCCTGCGACGACCCAGACTCCGGCTTCGGCTCCAGCTCCTCTACTACCCTGCGCGCCCGGCTCTCGCGCTACACCCCCTCCGGTTGACGCACCCGCAGCGACGGCGGATCCTCATCGTTTTCCCGAGTAACAGTACGCGGGGCGCAAAGACGGCGGGAGGATCTCGCGCAGGGCGAAGCAGGTGGGCCGATCGAGTTGCCACACAGCGTTAGGTGGCATGCATGCTAGTGGGGAACGACCAACGATAAGCGGCAGGTTGATCGGCCCGTGTTGTCGTACTTGTGTGGTTAGTGTGCACGCCACCACCATGGATTGTACACACTTGGTACACGCCAGCCCGTCGCTGCATGCTCGTCACGCTTTACCGTAGAGAGGTGAGCTACTGCCCGAAAGAGCCTTGTCGAGGAAGAAGAGGACTCATGACCGAAATAGTAGAGTTGGAGGCATCGGTAGCTTCTGTAGCGGCACGCAGAAACCCACTGCACACTTTGACTTTTTACAGAGATGCTAGTACTACACGACTCCAACTTGAAAATTCATTGAGCAAGCAAGTAAATAGAGGATGAAGATTAGCAACATGGATCAACCAGAGACGGTCGAGAAGCTAAGAAACCAAACAAAGCCCCCCCGCTGTCAAGTGAGGCCACCAACACAGCTCCACCATGCAAAGAAAAAGGAAAAGAAAACCCCCTCAACCAAGAAACGCCCATGCTGCCATGCTCTTCCGTGCATAAGTAACTAGCCCGTGCACTCGTGCAAGTTCGCAACCTCGAACCGAAGCCTCGCCTCCCACCCCAGCACGCCCTCCCAAGAGACGGGCGTCGAGAAGTCCTGTGCGCAATCGGCCAGCCTTTTGCTGACGCCACCACCGAGCTTGAAGCAAGCAGAGCGCTCGCCCTTGGCGGCGGGGATGAGGCTCCCGGCGCGGGTGGAGGAGGAGAGGGCGTAGAAGCTGTGGATGCGGCCGGTGGCGACGTCGATGCGGGCCACGAGCTGGAACGGCGTCTTGTTCCAGGCGGGGTCGTCCTCCTCGCGTGTCAGGTCCTCATCGTCATTGTCGTCGTGGTTGTGGGCGGCGGCTGCGGCCTCGTCGGCGAGAGTCGAGTACTGGACGTCGCCGAGCTGGTAGGCGATGAAGGCGGGGGCGGTGCCGCTGCTGCTGCCGTCGCAGAGAGTTGTGGCGATGCTGTTGACGCGGCTGCTTCCACTGCCACCGCTGTCGGAGAAGGTGGTGTCGGTGCTGCGTGACGTCGTCGTGCTGTGGGAGTAGTTGGACGAGGAGTGCTCCTTTGGGACGATTTGTATCTCCTGAGAGTAGCTTATGTAGATGTTGAGTATGTGGTTGGACTCGTCGGTCCTCGGGTCGAGCTCCAGGCCGAATGGTTCGGGGACGATGCGGTAGCGGTTGCCGGCGCCATCGCGACCGAGCGGGATGCAAGGTTGGTTCTCGACCAGAAGCGTGTTGAGGAGCTTGTCGCTGCTGTCGGCGTCGACGAAGTTGGTGCTGTCGACGAGCTGGACCAGTTCTGCAAGTGTGACCGTTGCTTGGCGAAGTTGCTGACGCTTCTCGTGCTCGTCGTCCAGCCAGTTGCGATAGGCAACGAGATCGGCACCGTCTTGGAATTCGGCATCGTACAGTGCGAAGGTGTCAGCAGCTGTCGCAGGACGACTGGCGTCAAGCCGAGCCTGCAAGTTCTTGAAGCGCTGAGCGATGGACATGGTGTTGAGTATGGTGTGGAGAGTGCAGGCTCGCGTCGGTGGTGTTGGTGATGGGGAAAGAAAGAGCGATCCGCGCAGCCGCTTAAGTAGGTCTTTAGCGGTTCGCTTAGATTAGATCGTACCAGATGGCGGGGCCTCATTCGCGCCTGCGCATTGCACATGCTCCCAAACATCATCAACATCATCATCATCGTTTATACCGTCCAACAGCTACGACATACATACTCACAACAGTGCAGACGCTCAACAATTCTCAGCAGCCAGGAACTCTACAATTCTCAGCGGTCAGGCACTGAACACATCTCAGCAGCCAGGCACTCCGTTTACAACTTGCTCCTCATTCATTATGGCTCTTCAACCCTGGACGGATTGGACGCCAAGGCAGCCAGACGTTCCCGACGCGGACGTGAACTCGGAACCAAAAGTCCTGCTGAACATCTTCGAGACTCGCCTCCAGACAATCCACAAGGCCGCGCAGACGCTGGAGGAAGCCTTCGGCGTCTTCCGCGAACATGGACAGGATCACCCTCCGCCGGGCTCACCTTCCATGGAGTTTCTGAGAACAGCCTTGCATTACCTGGACTTCTTCCTCCACCGCCCTTTCCGAGACATTCAAGCCCGACTTGCAAACATGAAGGGAAACGCAAAGCCCCAGCGCCGGGCCAGGGCCCTCTTGGCCCAGGCGAGTCACTTCATCCAAAAGCTGGACACCACCCTATATCCGTTCAAGCACATACCGGCCGCCTTCCCCCACCGCGTCCCAATCCCAAACCCCTACGAGAGCCTCCTCCGCGTCATAGCGTCCAGCACCGCAGTGCAGACCGCCCTCCACGGCGCCCACGGCGAGGAGACAGCCCTCCGTAAGCCTCCCCTCCCCCCGCCGACCCGCCCGCCCGCCCGCTAACCCACCCCAGTGCTCCTCCAGCAAACCTGGCGCTTCACAGAAAAGCCGCAAAAGACGCCCGCCGACCCGCCCAAACGCACCGCCGACGGTGCCCCGACCATGCTCTTCGCATGCACGCACCGCAGCAGCGGCCGCCGCATCATCCGCATCTTCGTCGGCGCCAACCTCGCCAACTGGGGCGCGTTCCACGAGGCTCGCGCCGTCGCGCGCGCCGCCCGCAACCACCAGCTCGCGAGCTACAAGCCGCACTCGGACCGCGCATATCGGGCTCTGCGCAACCACGAGCAGGCATGTCGGGCGGCGGTGCGGAACAAGGCAGTGGCGGATCTGCGCAAGGACAGACGAGTGTTCCTGGGCAAGACCAAGGGCTTTGGGCTGGCGTGGAGGCATCCGAGGGCCGAGTTTGCGCTGCCGTGCTATGTCTGCCAGGCGATGATGGGGTTTTTCGAGGTGGATGGGCGGACGGAGGAGAGGAGGGCTGAGGATGAGAGGAATGGGGGCGAGAGGGCGAGGAGGGATGGGTGGATATGTCACTTTGACTGGGACAGGCGTGGGGATGAGTCGCATGCTTGTGCCGAGGCGGGGGCGGTTATGCAGTGCATGCTGCAAAACCACCGCGATGGGGAAGGGCATGGGCTGGAATGCTGCTCCGCCGGGTGTGTTGTGCTGTAGACTCTGTTTTTTAGCTACCCATCTTGATGCAGGAATAGTAAAATCTCCAGGGGCAATCGACTCCATGACCTTGGCGCGCAGTTGGTTCCGGAGGCCATGTCGTGTATTTGCCTGTGCCGGTGGTCAGTTTCACGGAGGGAAACGCATTCTACGCCATCCCGTGGACTCGAGGGCGAGCGTGGCCGCGGATGCGGGGGAACCTGGTTTCGACGTCTGTATCAAGATGAGAGCTCATGCTCTCCTCCAGTGGTCAAGGCATTCAATACATTCTCGGTTTCCCTCTCCGTCAACATCTTAGTGTTGTTGTCCGCCATGATTTCGTTGATTCTGATCCTGTTTGTCAGTTTAACAATGGAAACAAGTGCTAACTCTTGGGCGGGGGTTTATAACTGCCCTCTTTACCGGCTCCGGTGTAGTCGGCCTTAGCGTCGGCGCGGGACATGTCATCTTCGAGGTTAACGGCTTCGTTGAGGGACACCTCAAAGGCCTAAAGGTTCAAGATCTTCTTCGTGATTCTCTCTGCAAGGATCTGCGCGACAACGGGAAAAACGACGCGGACACTGACGATGAATGGAGTGAAGACGTACTAGAGCAATTTGTTGGCGTTATGCTCGGGGGTGTTGGACTTGAGCGAGCGGAAGAAACGACGGGTCTTGGAGACAGAAACAAAGAGCAGCGCTGAGGAAAAACTGGGTCTTGGATGGGATTATCTCCAAGACCACCTTCATAGTATAAGAGCGCTACAGACAGGCAAAAGGCGCTAGCAGGCGCAGTATAATATTCGAGAATAAACAAGGGAAATCAGCCCGGGGCGTAGAGGCAGCAAGGCTGGTAGCCAGGAGGGCGGTAGAGGTAGCACTACTAAGGCACCGTCGGCCAGGTAGACTGCGTCGGCAGACTCGGGCTTAGAGAGTAAAGAGATCAACCAGCAGACATTATTAAATAGAGCCAGGCAGCTAGATCAGCAGCCAGCAGAGCCCTTGCAATGCCGAATAGGATAATACCAACGTATAAAGGTCACATTCTAGCACCTCGGTCGAGCAGGCGATAGGGTGGCAGGCGGTAAAGGTAGATCGGAAGTTAAGAGGAACTTAGCGCAAGTGCATCGACGCAGACGCTGATCCCGGGATCCAGCAGGAACTCACTCCGTCAACGGCCATGACCGTCTCTGTTGCGGGCAAGCCGACCGTGTGAGAAACCGAATGGAATACCAGGCCAACAACACCACCTGTCAGAGTCATCCATCGAGTCCAGGCTCGACAACAAGCACATGCAGGCAAAGGCGTCTTCCAGAGTCGGTGAGGCCGAGCAGAGTCAAGCCGTGAAAGTCGACCAGCAGATCAGCACCACCACACAGAATCGAAAGTGCAATCAGCAGAGACAGGCCTGGGCCCGAAGACGAAGACCTGACCTCCGAGGTGTACATACTGCTGCTGTGTGAGACGCTGCCGTGCGAGGGGATTCGGCAGGAGGAGGCATTGCCGCGGGAGGGAAAACCGAATGATGGTGTCGGGGCTGCTGGTGCGTTTACTTCCCCGACGCAAGCCTGTCTGTGGCAACGCGCTGGCTCTGCTTTGTCTGCGTTGCCTTGCCGGGATCCTCGCTTGCGCCGTTGTCACGGTGTGGGAGACGTGAGTCGTCTCGTGCTGTTGTCGGCGACGCGCGTACCATAGTGGAGGCCATGGCGGAAAAAGTCGTTTGAATTCCTACTTTTCACTTCTAATATCCTGGTTGATGTACGATTTCTTTGTTATTTTCTTGCAACCAATTTTGTTTTCTGTCTCCTCGCCCATTCTGTCTATACCGGCGAAGCGGGGATCGATCGAAACCGAGGAAGTCGTAGGATACTCATTCCACTAAGGGTCGTCCCAACTTGGGCGTATCTCTCGTCGACCTCTGCTGCCACACTTGTTGGGCTTGGGAGACAACGACGCACAGAATGCAGGGGTTGAGGGAATTTCTTGCCGTCAAATCACCTGAGCAAAAACTTGGTGGAATCCGCTGGAGCTGCGGGCTCCCATCTCATCATCCGATCAAACTGTTTTCGTAGCGCCGGAGCTGAGGAAGCGCTCGTGAGCCTCACCAGCCATGATAATCGAGTCGTGGGAGAGTGCTAAGCCCATAAGAGCCCCTCAGAGAAGCGCCATGTGTTTGTTTTGTAAGCATTCAAGTTACTACCAGGTTGGGTAGGTGTCGAGGTGGAGACTGCTCGTCCAGGAAACTTTTCCCGTCCAAAACCTCCAACCAATGATGTCCTGGCCCACGTTATCCCAGGCATGGAGACGTGCGTGCATCCATCCTTCGACCACAGCGAGGAATCCGAGTCCGCTTCATCGCGCCACAGAGTCTGGCATCTGACTTCTCGTCACTACAATCGGTCCACGCGGTCTGCAGCACATCGGCCTTACTCGAGAATTCGTGGCACTCAGCTATTACGCTCCACGCACTGCTTCTTGGCCTTGCTCGCCCTCCCTTAACCTCATTGGGAAACCTGGTGGCCATATAGCACACTCAACGTCCAAAGGCATCATTGTGAACGTTGTCTCGATGGTCTGGATCCGCTATTCAAGCCCGCTGTATTTGGTTGTGCTCAGTCGTTCCCGACTACCGGGAAGGCTGCCGCTACTTTTGATGATAATGAATGGACCGGCCGGGCGGAGAAACCACTGGATAGGGAAATAAGACCAGTGAGGACAAGGTCTAAGGCGAGTGGTAGTATCTATGACTGGAGGGGTGGTAGTGGCGATGAATTATTGATGGGGAGGCTACAGTTGGGAAATCCTTGAGTCTAGTAACTTACTAGTAAGTAGTGAGTTACTGCGGCAAAAATCTCGGTAGGGTCTTTCATGCCGTTGTGGTTCGGAACTTACTCGACGTATGCCGGCAGCGGGGCTTGATTGTCCTTTACTTAGGTAGCATTGCGGTCGTCGCAGTACCCTAGGTGAGCGCGTTCGTGTGGACATCTGCTTCGGAACGTGCTCGTACACGCTGAATGATGGCGTTGTTGGCCCGATTCTCGTATATCCAGGCAACAGTCCCCCTAGACAACTTACCTTTTGACAGGATAGACGTGCCTTCAAAAGGAGGGGAAAAATCACGCCATCTTGACAACGCTTAGCATGTTGCCCACCCCTTCTAGAGGTTGATTCCCAGCGAATCCAGGGAGAGCGGTCCATGTTCGCAAGCACTCCCTGGATAGTGCGCAGAGCAGACCGCAGGAGTAAATGCGGATGTGGTAGCGGCGCCTACGAGTGCCGAGAGGAGCATCCACGGCGGGCCTCACTTACCTCGTTGCCCAGCATGGAAATCACACCAGATTATATCGAGCCTTACTTAAGCCCGCTGCAGCCTGATACTCAAGCCGCACTTGCCAACAGGCCAACCGCAAGTCAACTGGCAGTCCTTCGCACTCTTCTGCGCGCAGGCAAACCCAAGCCTCCATCATCACTTCAACATTCCCAAGCCGCAGCCGCACCGCAGCTTCGGGCGCCCACACCGCAGCCTGTGCGTCGCTGTTCCAGACTCCTCCCGGCAATGCGCACCGTCGAACCGCCGTCGCCATCCTAGCCGGCTGCATCGCGTGCCTCTACCACTTAACGCAAACCCAGGGATAGGAGCCCCCAACCCCCAACCCTTACACGCCGGGACACGTTCTCGACGAGACAGTCGCGGCACCCAAGCGGCAAGCCGCGCAAACCCTCACGCCCGGCCTGGATGCGCACACGATGCACACGCTCGCCCCTCGGCGCTCATCGCACCACTTACCGCTAACACCAACCGAAGCGCTAAACCCAACCTGAGTTCACTAAGCTCTTTCGGGCACTCACCTCGTCCAAGTCCACTTCCAAGTCACCATCCAGCACTGTGACCGCCTCAACCTCGATCCTCCATCGCATCCAGACTGGGTACCCATCGCCCGATAACAGCCACTTTGCGCTCTTCCCACCAATCCTGGCCAGCACCGTCCGTCTCGCACTCCCTCCATGTGCCGGACCCTGCTGGGCTCTTCCGTCGTGGCCTTTGGATTCGGGCACACCCACAACACTGATGCCGGCGAGCATACCACGAAGAGTTTATGCTTAGCGGCTGGGAAAAAAAAGACGTGCTTGCTTGCAGCCTCAACCCATCTGGAAGCTTCCCAAACCTTCTCCCCACAGGTTGGAACATGGTCGTGGAGTCGTGGATGGTCGTGATCCACGTAGGATGGTCGAAAACTAGTCGCATCGGATTCACATCGCCGCGCTTCAGCTCGAAGCCACGAACATAGATCCGCACGGGTGCTTCAGCTCCCATGCAACCCAGGATCAGCAGGCGCACCGTCATCCTCCGCTTTGGCAGTAGCAGGAACGCTGCTTGATTGCGAATACCGCATCGTGGGATCTTCTTCTTCCTGGACCGTAAGGCTAATGGCTGCGTCAAGCAAGGGCCTGAGGAAAAGGAAGAGGAGTATCATTACTCGAGTGCACATGGCAGAAGAAACACCAGTGCGCTTAGCACCGGAATGTGCTAGTATCCTCGGGTAACCGCTGCAAGTATCACCTTCAACATCAGCATCCACCTTACACAGACACCATCGCAAGCAATAAAAGTGGTAGTATTCATCATCCACGAGCAGTCGCTCTCAAAGCTTCACCCAGCTACATACCAACCACCCACCTCCTCATCCCACCACAGGCAACAAATCGCCGCTCCCAGTACAATACCGTCACCGGCGAACGCACCGCATAAACCCACAGACCCACCCATCACTCTCCCACGCGCACCTGCAGCCTCACCACCAGCGACTCCTTCTCATCCTGTCCAGCAGCCTCTCCCTGCGCTGCCTCAGTATCTCCACCGCCGCCGCCGCCGCCATTATCAACATCCTCCTCCTCATCTTCGTTGAGTTCAAAGCGAACGCGTCGACCGCCCGCATTGCCGCGCTTCCTCTTCCTGTCGTTGCCTCCGCCGCCATCGGCAGCGGTTGTGGTGTCGCCGGTCGGGATGGCGAGGCGGACGATCAGGCTGGGCGCCGCGGGGGCGTCCGGAGGGGAGGAGTCGGGGGCGGCGAAGGCGAAGGGGTCGTCGCCGCTGGCTGGGTGGTTGGGGTGGGTGGCCGGGAGCTCTGGGAGGTGGGGTGTTAGCGGACGGCTTGTCTGGCTGGGGTGGGGTGGAGTGGGGATGGGCAGACCGGTGGAGGGGTCGTCGGCTTGGATGAACTCGTCGGGGGCGCCGCGGCCGTGCCAGAGGCAGTAGTTGCGGTTGCGGGAGTGCTGGGCGGGGGTTTGGCAGGGGAGGCCGGTTGAGGCGGCGATGGCGCGGCAGGGGGGGATGCGGCCGGGGGAGGGAGGGTTTAAGGACATGGTTCGGGTTGGGGATGGTGGTGGTGGTTGTTGTTGTGGTTGTTGTGGGAGTGGTGGTGGGGTTGTTGGAGTTGCGGAGAGTTGAGGAGATTTTTATGGGAAGAATATTTGGTGTTACGGGGTTTATGCAGTGGGCCGAAAATCTCGTCTGTAGATATCGTTCACTCGCAGAGATGCGCCGACCGAGCGAGAGCGATGGGAAGAAACTTCCCCGGTGTTTGGAGATTCTCAAGTCAAGGCTGGCTTCGTTGCTTTTTCATCATAACCTTACCCTCTGAGCGAACTCATAAAAGCTTTGCCCCCATTTCCAGGATGAAGCAACAGAAAGTCTCATCCCCAAGAGAGCAATGGCAGTATACCCTCTCCCAACTTAAACCCCCCGTCCATACCTCCACAACAACACCAAAGATCACGGCATCCCACGCCCTCCTTATCGAGAAACTGCCGACCAACCCCGACAAGCGCCAGCTTCAAAGCCAGATCTCCTCTCCATCCTTGTTGACGGAGCGATTCTATCATCCAACGACAGGCTCGACCTACCATGGACCGCCAGGGCTGTGAGCCACACTCCGGAGCCAGCTTTCTCTTCTTCCTATGGATGGAGCGGACATGCCGGACCAGACGCACCCAACAGAATCGGAGGAAGATGGGAAGGGTAAGCGTGAGACAGCATAGTGGTGTGCTGGCGCCCAGGCAGAACAGCACTGCGATAGAACTTGTGGTAGTTGCGCTGGTAGCGGCAGGGATGAGTGCGCGGCTGGGAGAAGTGCGACGGCTGGAACACTTGGTACACTGGGCTGGTTGTACAGTTTGAGCGGGAGGCGAATGAGAAGAGGAGGGAGTTCTGCGAGGCTTTGCAAGTGGCATTGTTTCGTTGTTGCGAGCGGTGTGGTCGTCGTCCTCGCCGGAGATGAGCTCGGTAAGGTGCCGCGCAGAGTTTTCTCAGTTCGACGACAATCAAGCTTGGAGCTGGACGTAGTTGCTGTCTTGCCTTGCCTTCTTGGTCACGCCCCGGTCATGTTGTCGGGTGGGATTAAATCGGTTTGAAGGATGGGGCTTCTTTTGGTGTGGATGCAGGCAAGGACACACACCGAGCGATTCCTCAGTCGGGCAACGAACGAGGAGTTGCAGTATGTTCGTCGCATCTCTTAGAGTTTCCCCTTGGGAGTGGTCGTGTATAGGAGCAATGAGGACGACACGAGAGTGCTGGACGCCTTTGGGAGTAACCGGCGTGTGTAGACAAACGCAGTTATGATATTAGTCACTCTCTTACCAGCTATCCTGTGGCCTTTATTATCACTGTCTCTTCATTCCTCCATGTAGTTGGCATGGCTATAACACTTTTGTTCGCGTGATAGATCCTATCGGTTGTTCTTGAATTAAGACAAGGTTAAACTTTTAAAGGAAAATAGTGAGGTAAGTGTTAAAGGAATAACGCAACATCTTTTAGAGCGAGCACACTATAGAGAGTACTCTCAGACCAGGGCTGCTATTGGAAAGTAGAAAAAGCTAACGAGCACGGTTGAGAAGGGAAACAAAGCACGAGACTTGCTGCATTGCTAGCAGTGCACAGTATACAGATATGGCTGGAGATATCCTGGAATAAGATGATGTGCGGCGGTTTGAAGTGGCCTTTGACAGGACAAGAGACATTAAGCAAAGGGGAAACCTCTGGCGATGCAGTGGCAGGGAGAGGTGATAGATTATGGAGCGGAGGGGAGCAGGATAGTGTTTGGTATCGCTGTCTTTCTGACATCCTCCGCGGAACACCGGTATTAGAGAGATCCTGATAAAGGAAAGCTGGCATATGACGTGCTGGATGAGGGGCATTGGAGGAGGGTTGCTGAAGTAGAGATGATAACTGACAAGATTTACTATATTCTGTTATATATCATATCTAATTAACCCTTGTTCCGCTATATGATTTTTAAGAAGGGTGTTTGGTAGATGATAGCCAGCTGGCACCTAGGGACCGAACTGAGAAATATTTAGGAGGAAGTGGCGAGCAACGAGGAGAATAGACGAAGGAGATGGCGTGGAGTTAATAACGACAATGCGGTGTAACTGGAAGCAAGTCTTCTTTTTCCAGAAACGTGTATTTAGTATCGCTTTTGAGAGAGGCCTGATATTACAAAGCCATTACAGATATCTGCCGTATACGCCTGGTAGGTTGAAATTGTCAAGTACGACTACCCAGATGTATCGACAGCTGGCAGCGACGTTTGGAAATCAGATACGCTGGTACGAATCTCGACTGAGATGCGGACAGAGCGGATGATGAAGTTGAGTGTAGGAGAGAAGGCACGGTGTAGTAAAAGCGAATCTGAGGCAGAAGTTGTGAAGTTGTAGGTAATTGTACGGCTCAAGTCGAAAGCTGGGGAAGGTGACGACCCAGGAGCTCACCATGCCGTCAAAATCCATAATTGACATCAAGGGTAGAACGCAGGACAGGAGGAGAGCCGTGGCGGTAGGCCCGAGCGACAGAGGAGTAGTGGCAGAACTTGCGGACGGCGGCGGCAACGTCGATGGTTTTAGATGAGGTAACGGGCAAAAAAGAGGGGGACTTGCTACGCCAGCGACTATATGAAATGCAGAGCTGGCAGATGGTCATGGAATTGGAGTTCTACGTTCATTTCCAGGAACTGATTGGCCCTGCCATACGGAAGCTGGCCCACATCGTCAACTTCATCATCCGACAAGGCAAAAGAATGGTAGCAGCAACCGCCAAAGTGTAACTGTACGGTTGTATAAGCCGCAGTGCCAATGACTAGCGCGCCCGCTTGTTCTTCCTCTCCACCTGCCCTGTGTCAGGCGCAGGCACCGCTGCATCTTCTGCACGGCCTCTCCGGCTACAGGGCCCACATCATCGCCACCACGCGCTTCCCCGACAGACTCAACACCCGCCCAGCACCGCTCATCAGCCACCATCTCCGAGAGCCTTTCGCCAGACCTTCCGAGTGTCTGCATCCCCAACTACGGCGTTGCAGCGGCTGACTGGCGGACTGAAGCTCACTTGCCTCTCCCTCGTCACTCGCCAACACCATGCAGAAGGGGAGCTAGCGCACCGCCGATGAGCGAGGACAAGAGACCGATCCGCCGAGTATCGCATTCTTTGCGGCACACAACAGCGTGTTGTTGCAGGCGACGCGCGCCAGCTGGGCAAGCTTGGAGACTCTCCGGGCGCTGGTGTCGCTGCGCCCGGGGGCGATTGTATGTCGCGCATGACGGGAGATCGACTTACTCAGTGCGCGCAAGCCGTGCAGAAAGGCAGGTAAGTTTCGCGCGAGGGGTGGAGCTGTGTCGCGTTGCTTGGTGGTTTTGGAGTGTCGTTGGGGAAGCGGCCACGAGTTTGTCATTCTGGGGCGGGTGGGGGAAGTCGTCGCCACCCGGGTTTCCTCGTCAAGAACACAACCACGACGATGGAATATTAGAATCGAAGGGCAGAGCGGCTTCGCAGCAGCTACTGCAGCCCATACCACAGCTACAGAAATGTAAAAATAAATACCGTTCGGAGTCTTGGCGGCACGCGATTTTCCCCACGCGCGGGGAAAATCGCGTGCCACTAAGCCGGATTTGGCATAGCGCTTGACATTGACTCAGAATTAAATTCTGAGTTGCGACGATTTTGGCCCCCACCCAGTCACGTGTCGACCACCACGGACTTTCGTAGACGTCTGCACCACCGCATTCGCTCTTGCCTAAGTGAGGTGACCGACCCTTTCCTACGTGCACGAGTGCCGCCCGGGATTTATCCTGCCTCGTCGACCCTGCGGCACGGTCAACGCGCTGCCCCGAGACGAACAGTAAAGGATGTCGACGATTATATCGTGTAGGTCACCGCTGAGCGTCGCTTTTGGTAGCCAATGATACGTGCTGGGGCAGAACACCGGCGTTTTCAGCGGTTCAGACGAACAGAAAGATAGTCGGAGTATGGCGTCAAGGGAGTAAATGTCGACGAAAGGGCTGCCGAACCCAACTGCGGCGCTGCAGTCCAGTGGGCTGATGAGGTTGGCACCGCTGAGGGTCCTTTGGGCTCAAACATACACGAGGCAAGGGCCTGCCAGGTGTGAGAGAAGATGGTAGATGCATGGATCGGATGCAAGTTCAAACCAAAGACTCCCATTACAAATCTTTCAGCACTGGTCAGGCTCTGCATTTATCTTTGGACCGGGCGGATGTCAGTACTTTCACTGGAGCGTACGCAAGGCTCTGGGCACAAACTCTAGTAGATGTCTTCCATATATTAAACTATATCATGCTAAGTATATATCCGCAGCCCCAGCGCGTTCCCCAGAACCACACTCAATTCTCACGCACACCGCACAGCTCCAGCAACCTCGGGTCATCAAACACCTCCTGCAGAACATCAACGCCATCCCTCTCAAAGACAAACCGAAAGCCATGCACGCGCCCATGTATCAGGTCCGGAAGAAAGCCGCCGATAACCTCACTAACGGGGCCCAGAAACCCGCCGCGGTACTTCTGCAAACACGCCACCAAGAAGTCCACCTCATGCACCTCCAGCGTCTCAAAGCTGCACGCACGTCCGTCAGCAACGCGAACCGGGGGGGGACGAGGAGCAACTTACTCAGTATCGGTGACGTCCTTCGGGATCAGGCCCAGGATGCCAACCCCAAACGCGGCCACCAGCTTCTCCCACTTGCGCCCCTTGGTCATGTGCGTCTTCATCAGGTTGTCCAGGGTCTTGTACAGCGGGCCGTCCTTGGGCACCTCGGGGACCGCGTCGGCCAGGAGCTTTTCGCGCGCCGCCGTGTCGACGCGCGGCGCGGTGTCGGAGTCGGTACTGGGCGGGGGCTTGCGGCCTCGGACGCGGGGGGGGGAGGGCCTTGTTGTTCTTGTTGCTTTTGTACGCGTCGCGGTACCGCTTGGCGACGTCGGCGAGGAGGTAGTGGCGCCGGATGTACAGCTTGTAGATCTCCTGGTTGGTGTAGTGCAGGGCGAGCAAGGGGTGCATGGGGGTCGTGCGGCTGCTGGAGGTGGTGAGGCGCTGGGCGTCCCAGCCGTTTCGGAGGTCGAGGATCGCCTGTGGGCTGCCGATTTGGCAGACGAGGCGGAGTATAGTGTGCCGATGGTGGGGGTCCGTAGCCGACGGAAGGCTTGCGTTTACGACATCCAGGGGGATGAAGTCACGGGGCAGCCGGACGTTGGCTAACCCCACGCTGTTGCGCAGCTTGGTGAGCTGGCCTTTCTTTGCGGCTGCCTGTGCGGCGGCATTTTTCGGCTTTTTCGATGCTGACCCCTTGCCCTTCTTGCTTCGCTTTTTCGGGTTGTCGCTGTCGGGCTCGTCTTCCTCCGATTCGTCCTTGTCTTCGGCTGGTTCATCGCTGTCATCGTCCTGTTCATCGGTATCGTCCTCCGTTTCACCTTCCTCGTCCTCCTGTTCATCCTCAGCTTCATCGCTGGAGATGTCGTCAATGTCTGGGCCTTCTTGTGGTTCGTCCTCTCCGCGGAGAGCCAGCTTGTCCTCCGGGATGGAGCCTTCCGGACACGACGACGAGCAGAACCGGTAGCCATCCGTGGACCAGTCCTCACCGGCGTAGTTGATTGCTTCCGCAACCGTGGAGCCAGTACTAAAGCCTTGATGGTAGACTTTAGGGAAGGTCATGATAACCTCTCCTGGCAGCTGGCGGACAAGGGTATACCTTACCCCCCACTTGTCCAGGGTGTCCCGCTTGATGTAGCGGGCGAAATGGCGAAGGAATTGTGAGCAGCGGTTTGTCACCCCCTCCATCTTGGAGACCTGCCTCTCAAGTTACTCACGCTGGTCAGATGGGATAATGAACCATATCTTCTCACCAGCGTAGAGGTAGTTGACGGAACTGAGCCAGCCATCCTCGATATGCAAGGCGAAGGGGGCACCAAATGGCTCTGCGGAGATGTACGCATAGGGCCAGTGGACCCCTGGGATGCGCTCACGCGTTTGCTCGAGACGCGTGCCGGGGAGAGGGAAGATGGGTGATGTTGAGGGGAGTCCAATGGAGCCGCGGTACCTTGTGTTTTGCGCGTTGAGGTCTGAGAAGTATCGAACCGCCTTGTAACTCTTCGCCTTGAGCTCCTCGAACTTGCGCACAAGTTCATCTGTGGAGGCGGTGGAGGCCTCACGCTCGTGCTCAGAGGGGAGCTGTTCTTCGGCGCCTGTTCGGATGACCCCAATTGTTTTAGGGTAGATGGGGCGGAAGCTGAATCGGTATGCAGGGAATTCTCTTTCCCGGTCGGGCTCAGATAGGGAGTAAAGCGTTTGGCTCTGCTCTGGGACGATAATCTTGAAAGCCCCGTCCCGGGCAGCACCCATTTTTGCCGCAATTTGGTACATGTCCGGGATGTTACCCCACTGCTCGGGGGTTGGTAGAATGCAAAGGAGGCCATCGCGGCTCTCAATGCGGATGCTTTTACCCGAGCCCATGCCATGTCCCTCGACATCATCGGCAGGCTCGTCGCCCACCGGCGTGGTCTCTCCAGCACCGTTGGGCTCACCAGCGGTGACCGCTGGATCATCGGGCAGGGTGGAGCTTGCCGCCGGAGCATCGTGCATGATGATGTCCTCAGGGAGCGACGGGCCCATTTGCTCGGTCGAGCTCTCCGGGACGGTCGTCTCGTCTGATCCGGTGATGCTGCCTTCTTCCCTTGTATCCATCGCTTCAGTGGTGACGCTGTCGCTACGATCGGCGGAGGGACGCGTGGGTCGCTGATCATCGACCGGCGGAACGCCGCTCTCCTCGCCAAAGCGGAGGAGCGACAGGTCCGTTTGCACGGTCGCAAGACCAGGCTCCTCGCCAGAGCGGAGGAGCGACGGGTCCGTCTGCACGGTCGCGCTCTCCGGAGCAATCATCTCGGGCGAGATGGTATTGCTGTCCTCTCCCCTTTTGTATGTTTCCTCGCCAGGATGCTCGGCAGCAGCGCTCTCACCGCGATGGGTGGAGGGCTGCGTTGGCTGCTCGCCGTTGAGGAGTGCAAGGCCAGGCTCCTCGCCAGAGCGGAGAAGCGACGGGTCCGTCTGCACGGTCGCGCTTTCCGCAGCAATCATCTCAGGCGAGATGGTGTCGCTCTCCCCTCCCATTGTGTGTGTCGCGTCGCCAGGACGCTCGGCGTCAACGCTCTCGCTGCGAGGGGTGGATGGCTGCGTCTCCGGTTGCTGGTCGTCGACCGTCACAACGGGAACTTGGATTTCGGTCAGCTTTTTCGATCGACGGTCGGGAAGGGTGGTTACTTACCATGATCATCGTCTTCTGCTGCGTGCTCGAGCGGGGCTGATGCGGTGTCTGTGCGGACATCCGGCCTGTTGAGGGACACCTTACGTACAATTTTGTCCCACGTTATGTTAAAATCGCAGCCGTGAGCTATTAGCTCAGTGGCGGCGAGCCGGCAGATGTCGTGGACCGTTTCTGCTATCATGTCTGCGTCCTGGTAGACAGCCAGGCGCCGAGCGAAGGCTGCCGTCTCGTCCATGTCGGGTGGGGTGGCATCCTGCGTGGCGGATGCAGGCATGATGACAGATGATGGAGAAGAGGAGGGCT
This sequence comes from Dothiorella sarmentorum, assembly GCA_023082095.1. NCBI lineage: Eukaryota > Fungi > Ascomycota > Dothideomycetes > Botryosphaeriales > Botryosphaeriaceae > Dothiorella > Dothiorella sarmentorum. Next base: position 121,675 of record JAJMVL010000092.1, on the reverse strand, counting down.
GCATGATGCTTGATTTGGATAAGGGTGGTGATGGAAATGGTGGAGGATTTTGGGGTTGTTGTTGTTGTTGTGTGTGTGTGTTTGTGAAAGAAACGCGACGAAGAAACGCGACAGACGAGATGGCACGGTCGCCAAGAGGTTTCGGGAGCATGCATTGCTAGCGCTCATCGAAACACATACAGCAGAGAATGGCCTCCAGGTCGCATAGCCTGGCCGCCCGGATTGCGCTTGTTTGGAAGCCGGTGGAAATGTTTTGGAGGAGCGTTTTGCAGGCCGCAGCGGTGCTGTGTTTCACTTACCACTTTGCGACCCTCCAACCCCGAGCGACGCCAACTTCGTCGCTATGGGCAAACATGGTACATCCGTATGTGATTGCAAGGCTCATCACTTCGCGATACTGACCCAGTCTTGGCCAAAATCGAGGGAGAAAGGCCGGCTTGGCAGCTCCTCAACACCAGGCTGCATCAGAGGTCCACCAGAGCTCCGAAAACTCTAAGGATGGACATTCATCACTGTCTACAGCTCTTTCACCCATCCTCGACGGTGCAAATAAGCTTTTCTGGCATCGGATCGACCCGAGCGTAAGCCCAGGGATTGTGTGGGTAAGGCTGATCTAGCGTGGCGCCAGTGACGCGAAGATCACCCCGGAGCTTACTACCCCATCGGGCGCAACACTAACTTTGCTTGGCCACGGCGCCACAGAACGCACTGTGCCACCCAAGCTCTTTGACTTCCTTGGTAACCAACACGATGGCCTGCCAAGATTCCTGTAGGTCTTGGTGTTCCGGCTTGCGGAAGACTCTTTGAAGAGCGGCATCGCGGCCATTGCATTGCCTGTCGAGGTCTCGTTGTCACGGTCAATACGGTCAGTGTCGCGAAAATACTGGCGGCGCGAGGGAGCGGTGCTTGAAGCCAGGCAAACTCATCATCCCGGGCATGCAGGTGCCCATTGGGGGTGCATGAGGATCGGGAAGTGGGGAGGACCAGGCCACGAATCAGTGCTGCCGACAGGGGCTTTGGGGGAGCACGAGAAGGCGCCCGGGTCATACAGCATTCAGTGCAGCCACATCTCACCCTGGAACGAGAAGGCTCTCTCGGGTACGACGCCGGCTGAGATGCCTTGGTCCAATCATGCGCTCGCACCACCACATCCAACGGCAAGCAGAATTGCGCACTGCCATGCAGCAAGAAACTCGTTGCCGTCAGCTGTTCCGGCTGGGTGATTGGTGGATGGAAGCCAAAGAAGACGACGCCAAGCACGAAGGAATTTCACCCCGCTTCGTAAAGAAAACACATATACATCATCCACCCAACACAACCCACCACGATTTCCATCGCCACTCCTCTCAAGACATCACAACCGATACCCGCCCCCCATCAGCCACGCCTTCCGCCTGCTCCCCCTCTTCGGCCCGCCCTTCCCCAATCACACCCGCACCAGACTTACATCCTCTCCAGACCGCCATCCTCATCACATCCACAGCCAACGCGCCCACCACCACCACCTCAGCCCGTCCCGAGTTCTCCCTCAACGCATCCCCGAGCGCCGCAACCGCTCCCGCTCCCAACCCCACGCATCCGCCGCGTCCACGCGTTTCAGCACCACAGCTCCAGCCCACCCGTCGCCGCTGCCGCCCTTGCTGCCAACCGAAAAACTGACGGCATGCAGCACGCGAGCGTGTGGCCGGCGCTGGACGACCAGGTGCTCGACGGGGTGGCGGACAGACGAGTCCAACGCCGTGCAGCTGCGCCTTCGCGGAGGAGAAGCTGCTCGCTCATACGGCAACGGCGGGCGCGTTCAACGCGTTGTGGTTCTGGCGGGTGCTGCGCCACTGCGGTCTGTCCTTCATCAGGGCGGTCTGCACCGTCTGGATGTTGCGGGCGAGGGTTGCCAGTGATGAGGCGGGGAGAGGGTGGGCAAGGTCGACCGCGGAGCCCGAATACTCACGCACGCTTGACGCAGAGGAGCTGGTGACGCTACGCCCGTCCTGCTCGGATCCCTGCAGCCAGCAAGCTGACGTGCGAGAGGCGACTCGGTCGGCGCCACGTCGCTACCATTTTTGGTGTGGAAAATTTAAACTTTCTTGGATTTTTTAAGGTGATCGCACAGTTACTTAGGGAGATACGTCGCTTGGTTGTGCATGGGTGTACTGCAGGGAGAAGATTGCGACGCTCCTGGGAGTGGAGACTGGTAGGTGAGGGGAGGGGAGAGGATGGGGTTGGGCACTAAAGCCGACCTTGGCATACTCATCGGGCAAGTTGATCTGCGATACATACCTCAAGTTCTTCGTTCCGCTTGGCGGGGTTTAGGTCGCCTCTTCTACATGGTCAGCTAATCAGCTTTCTCTTCGCCTGGGCTTTACGTTACATCTCTCTTCTTCGATATCGTTGCGTTCGCTTGGTTGAAGTATTGAGACCGGCCCACGGTTCTCACAAGGAATACTGTCTACCATCAGCCTTGAATCATGCTCTTGTGTGCAAACAGTCGAATGTTCGGCCCCAGAATAGACAATAATACGGTGGAGATCGTGGAGGAGACCCACTGCTGCTCCAGGGCGATAGCCCTGGTGTCCAACGAACTATGTAGAAGAAGCTTCGCTCGCACACTTACATTGTCTCGGATTACCCAGCCAGCTCCATGTTGGGCTGGAGGTTGAGTTCGCCGCGTCCGTGGATACGAGAAACATTGCATCTTTGTTGTACATCGAGCGTACCGTGGGAGATGCCGAATTGAGGGTTACGATGTAGCTGAGAGCGGTGGTGAGCGTGATCAGAGGATTTCCTGCCTTCTCAGTGAATCCATAAGAGCACGCCGAGCCGGAGGTCACAGCGCTACCATATGGCAGTCATACCTAACCAGAACGATACAGGGTGGGACTTCTTAGAGGGCGGGGGTAATGATGGCGGAGAAGCTCGGGATGAAGCTGCTCAGAGCGTGAGTCTTCGAATAGGATGTCGGAGAAGTGATTATTGCCCCTCCTTGTTGAACCATAGGACGTCGGTATAGCAGGAGGATGCGCCGTCTAGGTTGAATTTCTTCAACTGTTGAAGTGAAGGGATAGTGGAGCATTCTACTCCAGCTTCCACCCCCACGGCGTGGCCGCCATTTACTACTCAGAAGCAGCACCGGTGTATGGGAAGACCGGATGCACGCTCCCCATCAGACAGATTTCCCCTCAGCTTAGGGCCGACGATAGTCGACGAACTACAGCAGCGCAACCTAGCAACTCTCAACTGCCAGACGGTGATGGCTACCTATAATGTAGGAATCCTTTGCGTGCAGCAGTTTATTTGTGTCTTATTATCCTTGTATTGGCTATACGCTTCTGTGCCAGCTAAAACACGTACGGAGGCAAGCTGCTTTTCAGTCCATCTTACCTTCAAATGGGGCAGACCAGGTCTCCTCCCAGTTTGGAACTCATCCAAGCAGCACTCCGATTGCCGGTCATCCTTTTATATAGGCGCATATTCGGTATCGTTTCATAAGGTTGCGGAAAACATAGATAGCCCTTTGCCCATACGTCCATCAGAGAATAACCAGGCCATAGCCACAGCAGCTCTCGTGTTGCTATTGTAACAGCAAGCACGCCCCTGTCCGTCGACGGCTTTAACACGTGTATTCCCTACGCCTCTCCGCCTCCCATGCCTTCGGCATCCTTATGTGGCCCTCGTTTATTCCACGACATCTTAAAGTCAATCGCTGCTACGCGTTTGGAAATCCTCTTACCCCGCTTCATCCTTATCTACACGGAATTAACATTTGCCAGGGAGTGAAGCATACCCTGCTGTGCAGTAGCGATACGAGCCAGAAACCAATACAGGCCGATCTATCCAATCCGGACGGCCGGAGACGCCCATGAATCCCTGTGTATACCGTGGGCAACATCGGCTTCCTTGGCCAGCTACTGCCAACAGCCATCCGTTTCAGCGTATTGTAGTTCCGCGAACCCGAAAAGAGGTCAGCTCAGTTTTAGGAATCTCTTGTTTTCTGCCATACTCCGCTTCGCCCGGCATGTATGAGTCCAGTACTACTCTTCCTACCATCTAGTTTGTCTTGCATCGCCCATGGTCGGCTAGACCGGAGAGCCTGTTGCGGAGAGAAAAATGGACGGTCGTAACTTTTTTAGTAGCTTGGGTGGACGAAACTCGCATGATTCTGCGCGAGCTACATCAGGTCGCATAGAGGTTGGACTTCCAGCGAATCGACCTTTGCTCCAATTTTCAAGCTTCCGCTGGCTCATGTGGGCGATCGGCGGGGACACTGAAGACTCGGGTAGGACAAGCAGGCGGAGAAGCTGGTGGGGAAGCAGGACAGCGTTTGGTGAGAGAAAGCGATGCAAATCGAACATTTCGCTGGAGACGCTGCCCATTCAGACGAAGCGCTAGCACCTCAGGCAGTTCTGTAAATGGAAGCTTACACAGTGGTTAATAGGTCTAGCAACAAGGAACAACAGCGTTTAGGTGAGAAACGAGTTCACCGCAAGTCGCATGGAGCCATCTTTTATTTGCCGAAGCGTTCATAGACGCAGCGTATTTGCGTTCTCCGCCATCGGCCAAGCGTGAGATCACTGCGGGGCAGTCCAGCCGTCAATCGCCATCGCTGTGTAGAAGCCTTCAACCTACCACGTCTGCGACCGTATGCTGCACCGCACCGGTAATCATAACTAGAATAATACTAGAGGTGAGAATTGTTCGTGGTAAGGCGCATGTGAAATCAAAACGGCAAGGCGCTTGGTTTCAATATACCGCTGCTCTGAGATGGGGTGCATGTTGGCTGGGAAGCACAGGTTGATAATCTGGCGCTGGCAATGACCGTTCAGTATGAATTACTGGAAGGTAAGCCAAGTCTGAACCTTCCCGAAAACACGGCGATTGGCCTTGTAAAGAGGAGTAGGCCGTGCTGGAGTTAGTAAAAATGCTGTAGAGGGGAGACGAGACCTCAATCCTCTCTCGATGCGTCGGTCCAGGTGCGAAGCATGTGCCGTTTGCAAACGCGAAGTCCGGCGGGCGCATAAAAAATCGCTTGAAGACGCCGTTATGGGACTTGAAAGAGCCAAGGAGCTGGTTGGACGGCTTAGGCACAGAAGTCGCACGTATCAAGGTGCTGCTGGGTAGTGCGACTTGGTTAATTGGATTCTCGAGGATGAGACGGGGAAGAACGTGAGGAGTAGGCAGGAATGATGGTGGAAAATTTGGGCCAAGGCGAGTAATACCGCAATGGCGACGCTTCGAGTGTTGGCTACTGCCGGCGAATTCGTGACCAATGGAACGAAGACGACTTTGAGCCCATCGATGCTGCTGCACTCCCAACCCGCCACATTCACGGCAGTCGGCAGTGTCTTCGTCAAAACAAGACCAATTACGTGCAAATTTCAAGCCTGCTCGTCCACATCACTGTTCAACGAATGCAGCAGAGGTTGCTCGCGGTAAAGGCTTCCCTGGCTCATCATTCGAAGCGTCTCTCGAAGCACTTGGGTTTTAATGTGTGCCATTGTTTGGAACAAGTATGACATATGGTCCGCCAGACTTGATACGAGGGACGAGAGGAAAAGTTGGTCGAGAAAATCTAGTTCGAGAGTTTAGTCGGTGGAGATCAACCTTCTACATGCCGTTAGTAGTCTGGTAGGGCAGGTCGGCTGAATAATGCAAGAGATCTTGCCAACATTGCCAACGTTAAAGCTGTGAATCCTTTTCAACTGGCCATTACCAATTTGCTGGCTATTGCAGGGAGAGAGAAAAGTTGTGGGATCGCTAAATAACCGACCCGTCTTGGCATCACAGCACGCCCTCCTCCATTTTCCACTCCTCTAATGGCTTCAGCCTTACTCCCGACCTGCACCAATCTTCCTGCACGCTATGCAGGCCTCGCCAGAAATTTTGCGCTCCCGGCTGGACGCCCTCGACGCGCCGGCTCTGCCCAGACAAGCGGACGACCACTCTAACATTTTCGACACATCGCTTCCGTCCCGAAGACGGCTACCAAGAGCCCCAACAACGAAATGCGGAGGCTGAGCTTCTCCATCATTCATACCTCTCGGCCCGGGCATTATACTCACGTACGACTTCCCCACCAGCTTCCGCGAGATAGACTGCCTCGGAACCACACCGGATGAGGACCCGACACCGGTGGAAAGATTCTCTCTTCCGGAATCATCTACAAAGGAGGCGGATAAGACAAGGAGGAGGTCCTGGGTGAGAACGCACACACTCGTCATGGCAGTGCCACCCTTGGCTAATAAGCGGCTGTTAGACTTCTAGCTTAAAACTTGCCGTTGGACCGATCACCGAGATCGTCCGACCCGCACATCGTCATCCCTTTCCATGATCGGAGTCACTGACCGCAGGTTGGCCTCCGAGGCTTCTCCAAACCAAAACGCGATTGTGTCGACAAGAAACCACGCTCAAACTCCTCCGCGTACTGCCACACATTCATGGAAGCCTTGTCCGTCTGCAGCGAGGACAGGCCAGTCTCACAGGTTCATTGGCCTGCAAGTGTGCCTACGTCAAAGTCTCATCCCCAATCGCAGACCCAACATGGCAGCCTTGCCCGTTTCCAAGCCAACTGCTGCCAGAGCAGTCTCGCCCGCTTCTCAGGTCACCGCCGTCATAGGCCTGTCATCTCCAACCGGTGAGGAGAGCCCGTCCTTGCACAACCTTCTTAAGCTGATTACATCCTAGGAAGAGCACTTGACGACTACCGAGGAAAGGCGCAGGCGTACTCGGTCCCCGCCTTCGCCCTGCCCGACCAGCACCAACACCGAAGGCTCAAGCTCGGCGGAACAATGTACCAACAATCCAGATAATGATGGAGATGGGGCCCGACTTGTCACGATTCACGTGGTGGGACTCGCAGGCACCTTGAAACCAGAGATGTCAGCCGGCCTGCCCAACAGCTGGGCCTGCATGATGTTTTCCGTCTGCGCATCAGCCGAGATGACGTGGGTCGTCTGAACAACATACGGTGATGAGCTCGGAAGAAGGCTTTGCAGCTTATCCATGTTTGAGTCGTTCTTTGCGGCCTTCTCTCCAACACTTGTTCGGCACAGAGTCTGCTACATGGCAAGTGGTGTCGGCTTCAGGCTCTACACTGTAGCTGGATGGCACTGCTGGGAATCACAACGGTCAAGCCGACTCACCTCACGGTTCTTGACACAGCCAGCAACGATGCTGCCTCATAGAATGTGGAAACCCACGTCCTGGAGGCGCAGCGACGGAATGGTGCGTGGTTCGGCAGCGAAACTCTCTTCAAACTCCCCAGCATCTGCGAGCTCGACAGCTCGAGTATCGTTTATGTCTCGCGGCCAATGGACGGCATGGCCTGTGATGAGTCGTCCGAACAGTGTCAGTGTGCACCCCGCAGGTCGATTTTGTTTCGCTCCCGCACCTTGGTGACGATCGCAAACCTGGCTGTGGTTTCGACTCATTCGAAACATCTGCACCATCCGTGGTGACTTGTCTCCGAGGCGATTTGGAAATAGGTTGATTCTACAGAGCGCGCGGCACGTGAGGCACCCAAAAGCTCTCGAAGACATGCAACGACTATCCACGTGGAGAAACCTCTACGGGGACAACCTACGACCGCAGGATCCCCGTCCAGGGATTTCCGTTTGCTTTCACTCCCTGCGCCAGCGGCTACCCTCGCTCGACACCCGAAGCTGGCATCGTCCTCTTCCGCCTCGCCGCCAGCTCCATCAACATCTCCAGCCTCCTCCCATCCATCATGGCATCGGCAAACCCCACCTGCCCGTTCGCTAAGCTCACCCAAGAACGCGTCCAGCCACTTCGCACAATTCGCAGACGTCGACAAGGACGCCACACTCCTCATCTCCTTCGTCACCCGTGTCTCTCCGGCTATTTCTACCTGCCACACCACCAAGCAGCGTCAGCCACAAAACCTGGCGCTACTCTGCCAAGATGTGGCATAGACGAAGAAGGGCGATGCCATGATGGTATACACGGTCATCGGCGGCTCGTACGCGGCGGATACGCGAGTAGTATATCTACGGAATGTAGAAAACGAAAGAAAGCAGAGTACGTTGCAGGACGTGCATCTGTTGGTTCTGGAGGGGATGATGCAGCGCCAAAAGAAGCTGATGGGATGCATCACGACCAGCCACAACGAACAGACCAGCTGTGTTCCCGGGAATGTAGATTTCCCACCAGCTTTTGGCTTCGTTTTATGGTGCCGGAGACCTTGCTGCCGTCGGTAGCCACGAGCGTAACAACACCTGTTTTGGGCGAACCTTTTTGAGTTGAGGAAGAACCCGTTTTGCAGGACCGGAAGAGTTGTCGGATCGTACTTATTCGTTCAGACTCTTCCAAACCGACCAGTCATCACCTCTACGCTCAAGATGAATTAAACTCATATTCGTCTCTTACTCTACAGCCGAATGCTCTCACCCTCCACTGCCACGCTTTGGGCGCGTGCGTCTCGTAAATGGATAGGAAGGGGGAGAGGACACGAATGGACTCGTAGAGCATAGTCGCGTCTTTTTTATCTCTCATCCATTGCACTAACTACATCTACCCCTCCTTCAGCACATCTATGCCTCCCCCATTTACACCGCCTCTTCTTTTCGTTTACTCGGAATACTCCACCTACTAGCCCCGTGGGCGATGCTGACTTTTGCGTTCGGCCGCTCTTCCAGATCAGTTCAAATTTACTTTTAGCGCCGGTGCCCGTTTCGGAGGTAGATGGCACCAGCAGCGTATCTTGGCCGATAAGTCCATTGTAAGAAAGTATGCCGTAAAATTTCCACCGTTGCGAAAAAAAGGCTGCATCCCAATCACCCAACCACGTTCGAATACAAGACAGCACCACCGGTGGATCAAACGAGGGGAAAGGAAGAAGCAACCCGAACCGGGGACAGGGTTAGCAATTGTCAGGGTCAGGAAAGCGGTGCGGTCAAACCATGTCGTCGTATCGGAAGCAGACCGAACCACACAAATACGGGTTTTCCTTCGCACCTCCACAACCCAGAGCCCCACCTTCCCCCTCTACCTACGTCTCCTAACAAGGACCAACCAGATACCACCAACATCGCCCACCAAGGCAGCGCCTGCATCATCCGTTCCGAACCCAGCAAGCCAATCCGCAACATCCCGAGTGCTGACTCCGCTGCGGCTCTGACACTTGGTAATGAAACCGCTTTTGGCGACAAGGCTAGACCAGCTTCACCTTGCCGGAAGTTTATGGCGTGCTGCTTCTTCAGGTGGCTTGCCCCAGAGTCCGGCAGGTGTGGCCATAATCGCGATTGAGCTTAAGGTGTCAGAACCTCTTTGGGGATACCCTTCATAGTGAGAGAACGCTGATTATCAGAGCCAGCAACGCCAGCACACACAGGTCCTGCAGGGGGTGTGCCAACGATTCCCGCAGTCGACCTGCAGACACCGACGGCACTTGGAGTAGCTTATTCTGGTATAGTGATTGCGTCTCGGGTGTACACGCGGTATCGCAGAGAGGGCTGGGGGACGTGTGGCCAAGGATGCGAGGAAGCTTGCAATGTTCCAGGTGGGTGGCAGGAAGAAAGTGACCCAAGTGCGATGTCTGGCGATAGGTCACATGCGGAATACTGAGACGCGAATAACTGGCACAGGACGAGCTAAAACCATGACGAATTATGACTGCAAGCGTTTTCAGGCGAAACGAAATTCAAATTTACCAGTTTCCTTCCTCTACCGTTCAGCATTCCATACTTCTGGAACGCTGACAAAAGAGATACTGGCCGACACTAATCTCATGTCGTTTCTGTTCATATCCGACACTCTTGTGCCGTATCGCTACTTGGCTTCCCACCTGTACCCATTCATTTCTTTACAATACAATAGCACCATCCAACTGTCCATTTTCCAGTACTCGACCGTCCCCACGTCTCACAGTGTTCTAAAGAAACCTACATTTATCGGGCTACACCCTGCCTTCCCTACCCTTCAGCGCAGGTGCCTTCCTCGCCGTTCGTCCCGTCTTTCAATCTCGCTCGTCTTGTGGCCATGCCGCGGTCAATTTGTCGGGCCATATTCTTGGGCCATCTTCTCTGGTCAACATTCTCCGGCCAGATCTCTTGGGCCAATCTTTCTCTGGCCAGCTTTCTTGGGCCAATCCGAGGTTGGGTCAGATCCTCGGCCCAAGTTTTCTCGCCGACTTCTTAAGCCCACATTCTCCGGCAAACTCTTTCCGCATCCACGATCCGAGTCTACGACACTGCACGCCCAAATCGCGCCAAATAAAACACCTCCAGCCTGGCGTGATTGGTACAGCCGGATCTTCTGTCTGGTGGGCCACACCGGCGATGAGCAGATCTCAGGGGAGGCGGAGGTGCGGCGGGTCGGTGGATCGGCGAGCCCGTCTGGTGGGGGGCTGCGTTGCTTCGGGGGCGCGACCAAGAAGGTGTGACGTCCTGCGGGTTGGGAGCAGTGACATGTGAGGAGGAGATACTGAGGGAGTGGGCAAGGTGGTGGAGGATGGTTCTGGGGGAGTGGGGGTTCAGATGTTGGATTGGTTCGACGAAGCCGGCATGTATGCAAGCTGGGGAGCGGAGCGAGAGGCACTTGCCAATGCCCCACCACTACCGCCGTACCAGCACCAGGATCATCCCAAACCGCCCTTTCTATTTCCCAGTAACCATTTATTATCTACTCAGCGCGAGTGCGCCGCCAGACGCGAAACGCAGGCCCTCACCTTTCGCAAACCCAAGCGCTCACCCGCATCAGCGACACTTCCGTCTGCATTCAGCCATCCAATCTCTCCCAAAAGCAGGGCCCTTCTTCCACCCCCAACTGCGTCAATGCCTTCTATACTCATATTACCGGCACCCTGGCCGCGCTTCCGCCAAGTACATCGTTACAGCCTCATCCCCGACCGCTTTCTCGTCCCTTGCTAAAACCCACACCTCTCCACGATCCTCCTCCCCGAGAGCCGCTTCCCCGTGCCTTAAACAAACGTCCCACTGCTGCAAGCTACACAGCCAAAGCTCCTGTTGTAATTTCAGGGCGTACAGCTCTGTCGGGCGCTTCTCGTAGCACGACCTTTGGCGATGGTGCCGACAGAGTGGCCGGAAAATGCGGAGAAATTAAGTACTCCTATCAGCCAGCCAATCGATGAGACAATACCAGGAGCGTAGGAGAGAGGTTGGGTTGGCCACCTATTAAGTGACGATGTATTGATCCAGCCTAGGATTGGAGGACGCTTAGCGCGGCTGGTAAGTTCTGGAAGAGGGAGTGTGCAAGAGAGACACGCGTTCACGAGCCGTGCCATACGTGTACTGCCCGACTTCTATGCCGAAGGTACCCGAGTCCCAGAGAGCCACCGCCATCAGCCAGACCAACCCTCCAGACCCCAGGATTAAAATCACCTCTCCACCACCAGATCATCCCCCAAAGCGCCGCTGCTGAACCACTTCATGACCGCCCACAACACCGGGATCCGAAGTTTACGATCCCCGAGCTGAGAGACAGTGCAGTGTACCTCAGCCGCAGCAAATCTCGTAATGTGATGTGTCTTCGTGGCGATCTCCCTCCGGCGTCACCATCGCCACCACCAGCCTTTGGGGTTAGTGCTTGTCCTGAGTTTACGAGAATGCATCGATGGCTGGTGGGGAGCGGCATGTGGCAGCTCCGCGACTGCTGGCCTGAGAAGTCGGCGGAGTAAAGGCGCCGATGGATGGAGAGTGGTTGGTCGGTGGGGATGCAATTGTCGGTCTGGAATCGTGCTCCTCTGTCTTTTACGAGGACATTCGGTGACGTCTATATCCTAGGGGTCTTCCCTCTCTTCTCCTTTTCTTCACCCTCCAGACGTGATCTTGCACGCCCACCAGTCTTCCTCTCCTTCGCGCACGCGGAAGTCCGGCGCGGACTGGCGTGGAGGTCATGCGGATGGTTGCGCAAGGTGTCCGCTGCCGGCGTGGACGATGGACCATATACGGCTTCCAATCGTGCTGGGACTGGGAATACGGCGTCATGGAGAGTGACGGCCAACGTCCTCTTCACGCTTTCTCTGCTGCTTCGGCCTTCGTTCAGCTGTTCGTTCTCATCTCCCGCCCAAGCTGATTGCAAGTGCTCTCCCTCTTGCCGGTCTGGATGAAGCGTGCTATGGCAGAGATATGCGGCAATGCACTGCTGGGTTCCGGATGCTGGGGGGGAAGGAAATATTCAACAACAGCGTCACCGACCTGTAGAGCCCCGTGCCTGCTGGCCGAACCACCTGTTCTAACCAAGCATGCTCTAATTCTGCAGCGAGCAGGGGTGTGCGCTATATGGATTGTAAAGCACTCTGTCACTTATGCCCTTCTTTTCGTCCTGCCTATAAGCAACGTTAAGGTTGGCATTTCAGAAGCCTAGCATTGACGTTTTCTTAGTTGGTAGGCCGCTGGTAGACTGCACATATGCTTCAGCCATACGGATAGGCAGTCATGATGGTATTAGTCTTGTCTCGTCCTAATCGTCGTAAGGGAATGCAGTCATATCACGCTGATCCAGAATGCATGATTACTGTAGACGCACATCATTTTTAACATATGGCCTGCGAGCTCCAATTTCAGACTGTTTCGTCACAAACAACTATGCGCCCCGCCGCTATAACAGTAGAAGCTTTGGATGGCGTCATTAAAACATTTCAGGATGAGGAAGCCAGCGACCCAAGCATTTGTGTAAGAGAAACATCCCTCACTAACAGTGCGGGCGGTAGTAGTTCCAGCAGTACAAAAGTGCAGAAGCGCTTTGCGGTCTTCTGACCTACATCAACCAGCTCAGTCGTGGTCCCCGCGGTCCTGACGCTGGACGAGCCAACACGCAAAAGCGACGGCAACGCCGAGGTCGTGCAGCACTTCGAGAGCAAGCCCAAATGCGGTGATTTTGTGCGGCCAAGCAGCTTGCTGGACGCTGACGTGCTGGCAGCGACTTCGCCGTCGCGTACAGCACTGCTGCCGTGCACTTCAATCTCGCCGCGCTCTACTACTAGGACATGGAAAGCGGAAGACTCTAGCCTCATCCCTTCTACTAGCAAGGTATTGGGCAGACTGTGTACCGCGTGATAGGCTGCGGTAGAATCATGCTCTTGTTTCAACCTTGACGGGCTTTGGTCTCGGCTTCTGGAATGCAGTCCTCCGTCTTGCCCGGGGCTGTTGGACTGGCCTCGTTTGGAATGGGTGGTGTCGAGGTACTGTTCTGCTGGTTGTAGAGGTGAAGAAGCCCTGGATGCAAATGCTGGTTGGGGTTGTTGGTCGTGCCTAAAATGTTAAGGTGGGAAGATGGGCAGCGCTGAAGACCCGTGGTCTTGCTAGGCCTCTGTCCTATCAACGCCGTTTTCTACAAACATCACCCTGCATGGTGGCTAATCTTTACCATTTTGCAATTTTCGAACAGTGCAGCTAGGCTCGTTCCGGTGCTTGCATCACCAGGCCCACAACGTGTCCTCTTCCTACCTCACCTTTCGTTTACCTACTCCGGTGGGTCAGCAAATTTCTTTCACGTACAGTTGCAGCAGCCACCTCGTCAGCTCGAGGACATTACCGGTCTCCAAGCCGGGCTCCCTCACGGTGGATCAAATGTCATTCTTCTCGTCGACGACGCTAGTCCGTTGTGGGTAATCACCCAATCCCGTGGATTGGATGCTTGGATCGGTTTGCTCAAACACCTTTGCTATCTACGGTACTACTGTTGGGGAGGAAAGAGTAATAAATTGAGTAAGGTAGATATGTAGAGGAGATCGAGCAGGGTTTATACAAGAGAGAGGAATAACATCAATTCTACGGACTACCTAAGAAGCGTACTCTAGTGCGCTTGGTGTTGGTTGTAAAATGGATCGTCGGGCTGGCGGACAGGTAGACGCTTTGTACCATTCGACGGGATAGAAGCCACTCGGAGCACTCTCTGACGTCACGAGCTTGAAGCGCGTTGTTTATATGCTCTGCATCTCAGTTCATAAAAGCCACTCGTTTCCAGGGTTAGAATTGCTCTTCGACACTTTTACCTCTGACCTACCGGTAGACCTTGCCGCAGCCATGTCCCATCTACCTGTGCCAGCCCTCTTCGCTAGCCAACCTTGTAGATGCTATCTTGCTGCGCCTTTTCGGCTGCCCGACCGCCTCTTCAACTCCCACGGATTGTTCTTTTGGACGCTGCTTTGCCGCGCAGGATGAGTAGTAATGCCTCCTTTTTTGCAAGTATCCGTCGACGGTTACGGTCGAGTTCGATATGGCAGCGCAAGCAATGACGGAAGCAACGTCGCTTACCAGAAATATTTGCGCTGCAAACGAGCTGGTGGCGTAGAACCCCGGCAGGAGGAGGAACAGGGCGGAGACTGCCGTGTGTAGCTGGATGGAGCAAAAGAGGCGTGGAGAATCGCATTCCTCACCTCGTCCCGCGCCACTATTTCCACAGGCGTTGCACCGCGCTGGCTTTCGCCCATCTCACGCACTGTTTTTCTGTCACTTACACAGCCGGGCCTCTACGGCGCACACCCCTGGGAGGCCGAGTACCAACCCGGATGACCTAGGCCTCGAAATTGTCCACTAAAAAATACCCTCAGAAGGTAAATCCGAGCTCTGCTGGTGCGTTGATGGCGTTTGTTGCTGTTTGCCCACGCGTGGAATAAGGATCCTGCGCATTTTCTTCCTCCTTCTCTGAGATCTTCTCCATCACTTGCGTTTTTACAGCTGTGGGAGCGACGTGACGGTGAGGGTCGTTTCTTGGCTGAGTGATGGCAGATTCTAAAGCTGTGTCGCAGCTAGCGGCAGAAATTGGTGGATGAGAAACAGCGTTGTGGGCGCAGCGGAGGCGGGCCGCGGCATGGCCGTGGGAGATACTGCCCCTGTGTTGGACGTTGCCGTGGCGCGGTGGGACGGGGGACGTGGCGCGTTGTTATTAACAACGTTGGCGGTTTGGGGGGTGGGGCGCCGCTGCGGTTTGAAAACTGCACTTGGCATGGTTAATTGTTACGACAGCTATGCATTTATCCTAGCACACATGAGGATGGGGCGGAGCTGATGTAGAAAGGGGCCACAGAGCAAGCTTTCGGGTGCTGAAGTGGGATGTAGCTCTCTAGCTGCTACTCGCGCGCCGTGCACGACGCTCTTAACCGCACGGGAGGTGTCCTAGCTGATCCCGCTGCTGTGGGCGATGATGTTCATGTGGCTGGGGGAGGAGGGACTGCGGTGCGTGCAGGCCAATAACCTTTTCGGCACGCCGTCGGGGATATTCTTGTGATTGTTCTCGGATTCGGTCTTGCGCTCCGCATCCGAACGCTCTGCCCGGAGTTGTGTGGAGGATTTTATAAGCACTAGTCGTTGCGTCAGCGGGGTTGGGCGTGGGGATGCGTGTCGTGTCAAGGAATGTTTGGTCCGGATTTACTGGATAAAGCTGCCCGTGGATTCTCCGGATAGTAGTATATGTATCGTCGAGGTGGCTCTGGACGGGGATGGTAAGGTTTTGGTCAATCCCGTGAAGTCGTTCGTCGATGACGAGCAAGTTGTGTTCGGGGTAGGACTGATAGTGATTGAAGGCTGAATTCAGGAAGTCTTTCAAAGGGGAGCCTGGTGGTGGGGGAACTCGGCCATCGCGATGGTAGAACCGGACTGCTTGAGCCATAGCGTCTGCCGCAGGCACAGTGGTCAAGCCCGGCTTCCTGTACTTTGTGGCCAGTTGCTTTGATGTTGCTGTCTAGCTTCCCATGTTAATAACTGGTTGAGTAGGGACTATGTCCTGCCATTTATCTTGAGTAGTAAGTTTAGTTGCAATGTTGTTTGGCTACTTCGAAGTGTTGTGACTGTCCGTTATGTAAAAATCGTCTGGACGTTTCTGAGAGGTAAGTGTAAGCTGTCTGCAGGTTGCAGTTGGGAGCCATTGTCTCCAAGATGCTGATGACTCTATTCTCCCTTTCATACGCGTTTAGTTGTACTTCAACCATATCATGAAGATCACCTTCCCTAGACATTTAGGCGGAAGCCTCTGAATTCGATGCTATACCGGACACCGCCGTCAGCATGACTACTCCACAAGGCACCAAGGCTACGCTTTCCAAACCCTCCTTCACCGCCGCGGCCCTTGCCTTTTTCGGTTCCCCTTCAACCACTTCTACCCTTACCACTAATAATAATCTCTTCCACTCCTTCAACTCTACGCCTTCCTTACATACCACAACATTCTTCTCATGCTTGAACCGCAACAGGTCCAGCTTCCTCTTCCATCAACGCGGCCCCATCTCCTGCGCCGCGCCCGCCCCCGACAAGCCCAGCTCATCGTTCACCGGCCTTGCCCTCATCGCGCGACTGGCCGCACCCACAACTCCTATGCCATCTCCATCTCGCTGCGTGCTTCCAACTCGAGCTCAATGGGGGGGTTGGCGATAAGTTAGGGGCGTGTGCGAAGGACTTCTCGACGGGGCCGGGGTCGTGTGGAGGGAGATGGGGCGGAGGATCAAGGAGTGGAAGCTGGGGGATGTGGAGGGGGATTCGGAGGCGGAGATGGTGGGGTGTGAATGGGGTAATGTGATCTGAGGTGGATTCCGACGTGAAGGAAGCATTATAGTATAGGAGGGTGGGTGTCTCGTGGCGGAGCGAGGTGAAGAGACCTTGTGTTTCCAAAAGAGAACGCGCAGTTCGCAAAGCCTGGTTCAGTATTAGAAGCGTACTCTCGCCTCAGTGGGCATGGTCGCTGTTCTCGATGTGCTGAGGGGGTAGAAGACGGGCCAGACTGCATGGGGAACGCAAGTCCTCATAACCGGAGCGCTTCAGTTCTTCCACTAAACCTTACTTCTTACCTACGGCCTCGGACTACATCATCCAGCCGCTTCCTCTCCGATTATCCAACAGCCCCACGCATTTCCTTGCGAACAAACCAGCAAAACGTACTTACCTCCTTTCCACCATCGGTGCATGCAGACCCTGGTTGGGATGAGAGGAACAATTTTAGCTCGCAAATACGGAGGTGCTTAGGGGGGGGAAGACTGGCGCTCAGTGATTCGCCAGTGATTATTCTCGTTCCCTCTACCCGTTCTAACATATGTGTACGGTTTATATCTTCCAAGCTGAAGCTAACATCCCATCATCCATGCCCCGCCGTCACCGTACATGTGTACAACGCGCCATCAAAATAATCTTTCCAGCCCCTGATAATCCCTCCCACTGGGCTGCAGGCGCCTTACGCCCGGCTCATTACTAAGGACAGGCCAGAGACCTCCATTTACATCTCCTTCACTTCTCTGCCAACTAACGGTACTTTTCCGGCGCTAGCGACCTTGTCTTTGATTCCCTGGGGCCAGCAGCTCCTACAACATCGGCTTTGCCCGCTCGTAGAAAATCAGCAGTATAGCAAGGTGAAGCTCCAATTGGAGATGCCGCTGCTTGTTTACATCTGCACTACTTCCGACATCGGCCGCTCACATACTCCAACAACCGCAGAAACGCCTTCTACATATCAAAGGCTACTCAACCACAGAATTGTTTTCCATGGAGCGCGCGTGGCTGCTGCGGCAAGACAGCAACGCCCAGCAGGAACAGCCCGCGTCGATAACAGCGAACAAGGACACACACGGCCAAGGGAGAGGAAATGCAAGGCGTCGGCTAGAATTGCCCTCCGCAGTGCTAGGCTTTCAAGCAGTGTTCTCCGGAGGCGTGAAATCCCTCAGTGTTTAAGACCGCTGGGGCACTGGGAGAGAAGTTTTTCTAGGCCTCTACCGCCCTTCGCTCGTGCTCTGGTGTGGTGGGTCGGGCCCACGCCGACGACCAAGAGACGAACTGACGTGATGTTCGGGATGCCTTGGCCGCCACAAGTGGATTTCTCTCGTTGTGGGGGTTGACTTTGAGAAAATATATCTATAATAATAAGGCGAGTGCTATTATAGAGCCTAGCGTCGGTCAATGCGCCAAACATAGCCATCCCGTCGAGGTCCTACTCTGTGGCCTGGCGCACGAGCAGCGGGAGTCGCAGGCCTGAGAAGGATTACATCATGGTTGCAGTTCATCTGCCATCTCCGGTGCGTAACTTCACCTTTCCATTCCGCGCCCATGCGCCTGAAAGACGCTCGTGTTTATTTGAACATCGACGCGTTGGGCGCTGAGGAGTATGCCGCGGTTTTTGGGCTTGGCAAGTTCGGGATGGTATGCGGGGATATTCCCAATCCGGCTTGGCGGCACGCGATTTTCCCCACGCGTGGGGAAAATCGCGTGCCGCCCCAAGACTCCAAACGGTAATTTACATTTCTGTAGCTGTGCGGCATCAGGTATAAGGGGATACTCGGGCATTGGCATTTTCTAAATGGACAGCCATATGGTAAGGACGGCATGTCAATGGTGCCCGCCGATCTCAGCCGCGTGCCGAGTTATTAAACGCGGAGGGGGAATGGCTGAAAGGGAGGAGGGGAAGACGGGGCGTTCGGTATAGCCTCCAGGTTCTTGTTCCGCGGGTGTCTCGTTTGTTCATCGCTCGGTCCTTCATACGGGCGGCAGCTTCGATCGAGCTGGTACGGGTTCATGGACACGAGGCCTCTGTTACCCATAGTCGCAAGGTGATCAGACGCTGCCAGCGGCTCTCCCGGTCTGTTTAGTTTTGGGGTGTGTACGCTGGCTTGCACTTCGGCCAACGAAGTCTTTTACGTTTCTTTTTCCGGCCGGTCCTTCGGCCAGCATATTTTCCCGCTGACATGTGCTGGTTGTTATTACAAGACAGTGATGACATAGATTGTTCATTCCGCCCCTTGTGTTTGTAGCTGATGGGTAGTGACTGTGCGGCAGGTAGTTCCAAGCTGGTAGGCGCAAGTGTTGCGGCGAAAATGTGAATACGCATCCATTAATGTTCTCACTGGATGGCATGGCGAAGATGGGGTGGGGTGGATTGCGTGGGCGCGTTGTTGGTTCAGATTGGCTCTGCAGTCTGTATTGAGAGGACTAAGGCAGGGTAACCGAAAAGTGCTACAGACGGATCTTCTGTGTCGCTGTGGCTTTGGGACTTTTATCCTCTCCGATTCCTGAGCCATGGGCATCCACCGTGAGCCTTGTCAAGAAGCCATTTGCTTGAACCAGGCGTTAGCATTTCGAACACACACGGAAAAGACTGAAGAAAATGCAGTCAAAAATTCCCAACTTACTACATGCACGAAGCAAGACGGAAACAGCGACCCTCATCGAATCAACATCGGGGAGCTATTCCATGGGGGATTTAACAGCCTCCACGGTTTTCTGGCGTATGTACACCTAAACTCTGCACCAACTCGGTGCTGTGGACATGGAAACGCTCTTCCACGGTCACATCTTCGGAATCCCCAAATGTCATTGAGAAGCCACAGTTGGCCGCAAGCGATAATGATTCTTCTGCCGTTATCTCAACAATCTTTTACGATCCGCACCCACCATCCCCCAGGACGAGCCGAAGCGAGCGAAACAGAAATCGTAGCAGATGGTAGCTCGGAGAGGGCGAGCGGAATAGGCTTTGCTAAACAGCTACAGGTGACGCCGTACGAAGTACCAAGTTTTCAAAGGGACTGGCCTTCTATCAGAGGATTAGTTTGCCATTCCTTGAGGAACCTGGAACGGAAAACTGGGAGTGAGTTTTTGTTCCGTCTAGTAGCGTTAGTGGGAAATCTGTGGGGAAGTAAGAAGACGAACGGCATGGGTGGTGTCGAGGAGGTGAGACATCCGGGGCATCCAGCGAGTTTAAAACACGGGCACACTAATCACCGATGTATGATCCACACTCGCCTGCAGAAGCAAGGGCAACGCTTGCCTCTATTGGAAGCGATGCGCAAGGAGCCAAGGCGGCGTGGTTTTGATATACCGGGCAGTGCTGCTGCGTGGCGGAGCTGGGATGCATTTCCTTCTACTAGCTCTGCGCTCTACGTACCATTGTGGCTTTGCCCCAAGAGCACCCCAGCATGGAGAACATGTGCTCCGTCGACTAACATCGAAGGGCGCTCCCAGTAAACGTTAAGATTCTAAAAATGCCCTGATGTATTGTCTCAGCCAAACTACCAAGAAAGAACCACAGTGACCCTTTCCCAATGTCGCGCAGGTAGCCTTGGCTTCGTTCTCAACATTTCATTCATGGAGCCACCAGTCCTAAAAAACGTAGAAACTTCTGTCGCCAAATCGAAATGGATGAACCATAATCGCGTCGCTGGTCACGGCCGAGAGGATTGTGTTGGTACACTGTGGATTTGTTTCGAGAGGAGATCACCCGCAACTCGTCCTTGGTTCTGCTCATCTCCTCCTCAATCTCATCTTCCTCGTCACGCCGGCGCTTCCGCTCGCGATGCCGCAGTTCGGCTGTCAGTACACTTCCCGCTCCCGTATATTCCAGAGCCGCGCCTCGGAGTAGCTCAAGCTCGACGGCAAGATTCAACGGTTCTGGCTGCTTTGAAAGTGCGGCGAGCATAGCATTTCTGCAACTTGGCGTCCGGTGGTAACGAAAGTACCTCGCACCACCCTCGTCCATCTCCTTCCAAAAAGTTTGAAGGAGTTCATTCTCCGTCAAAGATGCCTTGTGGAGAGCTGCTTCGGGTAGTGTTTCCCACATGGTAGTGGCCAACAAAACCCGCGGAAAAAAATGGGCGCCACAGAGGCTTTGGAGAACATGGAAGTTTAGACGTGCGTTGCCGGTCACACGCTTGTCGATGATACGATGCAAGTAAATCACTGCCGACAGAGGTCCCACATCCTGCACACATTTGACGATAAAACGAAGGATGTCAAGATCGGGGCACTGGGTATCATCAAAACCCGGGGTATCGATCAAGGTAATTACTCTGTCGTTGTGGATGAAAGAGTAGGGCTTGCATATCTGGGTGCCTATAATCAAGAACCGTTAACTGTACGATGGTGGTTGTCGGCTTGGGAATCACACGCTTGCTTACATGGTGCGGAGCTGTGGCCAATGGCAACGTCATGTCCTGAAAGATGGGCGACAAGAGACGACTTTCCAGCGCCGGTGACGCCAAGCACGAGAACGACGATATTAGAGAGTATCTCCCTAGGCCTACATACCGGTCAATAGAACGTATGGTAATGGAGTTTCGCTCAAACACGTACGGTTCGGCTGGGGGGAGGGTTTGCGGGCTCTCAGAGTATGGGACGTCCTCCCTTACTATTGTTCTCCCCGTTGAAGATACAGAAGGATCCCGCTCGGACGCTTTTCCGTCGTGTGAGCATTGTTGACCAGAGGAAGGACAGGAGGCGACAGAAACATCCAAGGAGCACGCCTCAATGGGAACATGCATACTTGACCGATGAAGAGGGTTGGGTTGCAGCCATCGAGTGAAAATATTTGTAATATACTCCATAAATTTGAACCTGTTGAGGATACACTAGGATTCTCGTGACTCATCTTTTTCCCAACACATACCCCAAGAGGAATGGAATGCGACTGCTGCTTCCGCCCTTCGATATTAAGCTCGCAAGGAACTTCAGAGCAACATCGAGATTTGGAGAGTTGGGTTCCGTGTGCGTAGTGCAGTACGACCCCCTTGCGGAGCGCACACACAGGGGCATTCCAGAGAAGCACTAGATAATCCCTTGGCGGGAGCGAGAGCGAGAGGGGACTGGAATCGGCGAACGAGGGAGGGAGATGCAGAGAGGGATGGAGCGAGGGGCTGTTGGTAACGTGATCGGAATGCTCAATTTTCTTCGGAAACTAGTTGAGGTAGGGGCAACTCCTTATGTCATATTTTGTTGGGGGCGCGAGGGAAATGCGAATTCCTCGTACCTAGCAACATGGCGTTGACATTCTACAATATCCCTGGGGCCGCTACGATTGCCATCCCTTGGAATCGCTGGAGTTCGGTGAAAATGCTGTGACTGAAACGTATATTTAAACAGTTTCACATCGGCGTTGATTTGTGAGCCATGGCTCGCTCCAAGATCACAGCCGCACGAAACTCTCTGCTTCTGCAACCAGAGAGCGAGATGACTCGGAAACCGCAGACGAAATCGAAAAGCTCATAGCGGTGCTTGGGGTGACTGGCGCAGGCAAGACGACCTTGATATCCAGAGCAACTGGCAGGAATGATCTAGAGATTGGCCATTCATTGGAATCATGTGAGTGTTTTGATCTGCAGCAGATGTATTGTCCGTGCTGACTGTTCCAGGCACGCAAAACATCATACCGTACGAGCTCAAGCTCAACGGCGAGTCTGTCACGTTGATCGACACGCCCGGTTTCGATGATACCTATCGGACTGACACAGACATCTTGGATCTCTTAGCCAAATGGCTGCACGCCACATACATGGACGACACCCTTCTCACGGGCATCATCCTGCTACAACCAATCAACACCAACCGCGTGTCGGGGGGAGAGCGAAAGAGAACGCGGCTGTTCGAGAAGATCTGCGGCGACGATGCTTTCTCCCGCGTTGTGATAGCAACCACCATGTGGGACGAGGTCAAGGACGAAAAGGCCTTCCAGCGGATGCAGGAGCGAGCGAATTCAAATGATTTCTGGGGAAACATGGTGAAGCAGGGGGCACGGGTAGAGCGCCACGATGACATCCCATCGTCGGCGCGCAGGATTGTGTCCATGGTGTGCCAGGAGAGTAGCCCTCTCGAGTTGCTGATTCAGAAAGAGCTAGCACAGAACGGATGCGCGCTGATAAATACCACTGCCGGAAAGCAGTTGGACAACAATCTCAACGAAACCTGCAAGAAATTGCTGGAAGAGATGCGAGAACTGCAGGACGACCTTAAAACTAAGCTTCAGGAAAACCAGCGTCTTATGAAAGACCTTGGGGATTTGCAGAAAGAACTCGGGAAAATTAGGCAAGACAGGGAAAGGTTGGCTAAAGTACGTGGAACCAACTGTCTCAATTCAACTTTTCTCAATGCTGACAGCTTGATACAGCCGTGGTACTATCGTTGCACGATAATGTGAAAGGAGGCCCAGTCGCGATACGTCTGTTCCTCAGTACGGTGGGCGTGAATGGGCTGCAATGACGGCGCTCTTCGATGTCATTTGGGCTGGAGCGAGAATGAGAATGTAGTTTTCATTCCGCACAGGTGCATTACAGCGCTATCTATACTATCTAATTGGCAAGTCACGTTTAGGCCACTGAACATGAAATGAGCCAACGAACTACCTAAAGTTGCAAGCAAAGCTATAATTCATTAGCCGTTTCTTATGCTTATGGGCCAGTTGAACCGCTCGCAGACCGGCAATCAGCGAAGCCTGTTTGATAACAGCCGTTTCTATAACCCGATTGTTAATTTGGTCCACTGTCGTTTAGTAGAAATATTCAAGGCAGGTAATCCCGCTTGAATACACACGGAATGCCCCGAGCCGACGATGATCGGCAATCCTGATCTAAAACATGAAAATAGGATGGGAGTATTCGGCCATTTCAACACCTGAAGCAGAGCATCACTTTATTGTCAGAAGCAAAGGGTACATTGTGCCGAGCACCGTGCTTTTTCGGGTTTGGCTACATTCTTCCTTTCCCACGACTGCCTTGTCCGATCGTCGCCTGTATCCCATAGAAGCTGATTGCTGCAGCATTCATATAAACCAATGGTTGAGTGTTGCCATTAGGTGGAAGTCGTTCTCGTCGGAATAGAAATTGAGAATTCGAACCTCATACGCATGCATCTACTGGCGGGCGTGCAACGTCTGCATTCATCAAATGAAGGCGGCGGTGTAGCCGTCGGGAATTCGAGGACGAGGGTTTAAGTGAGGGAAAGGAAGAGGGTGTGGAGAAGGGGGGCGGCTACGCCTCCAGTTGCGAGTTGCTCACGTCTTAATATTCAATGTCGTTCTGCAGCACATGTCATGTTCTGTGATACGAATACAACATGTTGGACGGTGCAGCCGATGACGAAGATGATCAGTGTATTCGAAAGGGCCTAGGCGCATATCATGTGTAATCAATCTGATCTAATCTAAGCGAATCTTCGAAAAGGCATGCTGGGCGGATTGCCCGCAACACATCCACCCACCCCAGCACATTAGCCAAAACTTCTAGGTATTTCCAAAAACCTTTAACCAATTTCTAGGATGCTAAATTTCAGTTATACGGTACAAACGAAAAATTCGACCGGCCACGAAAGAAAATATCGCCCGAGAAAGTGAGCTCACCTCGGCAGCCTTCCCCAGGCGGTGTTTGAGGAACAAGGTCAGTAGATGAGGAGGCCGACGAAGCTGGTCAGAGAATAAGGTATGCGGACGACGAGTCAGAGCGTGGATATCCAAAAGGGGTACGGGTAACGGTGAGGGTGTTGTGGTAGTGGATTTTTTGCTGTTTGTTGGCATTTCGGCGACTCGTTTTGCCTTGCAAAATGCCCCCCGCACACCTCCTCACATCCCCCCGAGCAGGCCCAGAGACGAAACCCGCAGCAGCCCGCACACTAGCACTACGACCCGCTAGAACGCTGTCGCTGTCAAAGCCGAGCGAGTGTTTCGCCTACGCGCAACGCGTCGAGCATCACCGCCGCCATCAACATCGAGACCGCGCACACCCACGAATGGCAGCGCCCCGTCGCCACCAACCCGCCTCCACCGTTTCTACTTCGATCTTCTCGCGTCCACCCGCGCATCAACGGCGAGCACTTCCGCGGTCACGGCGTCCTCCCTCACCACTGCCCGCTTACACCGCGGTTCAGGTCCCTGCTCCACAGCCCTTACCCAGCCCCGCAACCTCCAGAACAGCGACCTCCAGAACAGCCGAGACTTCACAAAAGCCTTCGATGTGGCCTGAGCCGGGTTTGTGGAGGGAATACACACCACCGACGCAACTACTACCGCGGACCACTCCACCGCCGGCTATATGGCGCTGGATGGAGCTGTAGACATCATCGACATCGGAGAGGAGATGGCGGCGGAGTGAGCATCTCATGTCTCCAGAAGAGCACTTTGTAAGCCGCAACTGCGCCGTTGCATCCACTCCTTTCGGCGGGTGGCTTCATTGCACACCAGCATTCGGCAGCATTTCTGGTGAGCACTGGATCGCTGTTTCATGAACGACGCTTTTCTTTTCTGCAGCCCGCTGTCAAGAAAAGCATCATGAATTCACGCAGAGGATCTGTCTGCAGATAACACCGGAGCATACACTTTCCCATGCCCCAGCCCGTGTCTTCTTCGCCTACCTTGTTTCCACGCAGCGCCATCACACGATGTCGAGAATGGAGGACGCAGTGAATTACCGCAGGGCACGAGACCTGTAGAGCGCCGCTTCTTCATAGAGCAGGCGAATCACCAATCGCGGGCAGGTGGCTGGTAGAGAGTGTACCGCGAAGCTGGAGCGGCTGGGTGGCTGGACCCTTTGTCGGCTGGAGGGACTGGGGATGGAGAAGCACGGGGAGGGAAGTGAGCATCCATCATCATTATACACTCGCCTATCACTATTCGGCACAGACAGCATTGGAATCACGTTTCAGACAAATTGGCCTGAGTGAGAATAGCAGGAACAAGCAGTTCGAGATTTCATTGCAGCTCCCAGCCATCACCGCAATGACAACAAACACGTATCCCTCATCCATACCCAAACCTCGCCCATCGCCACCCTCACCACCACACCGCCGCCCTCATCCACCGGCACAACCTCCCCCGCCCCCCCCGCGCTCAACTCGCTACAGAGACCCACCCCCCGCAGCCTTACCCCCAGCTCCACCCACACCAACAAAATGCAGCCGCAGCCACCACAAACAGCACCGCCAACATGGCCGCAGAGGTAGTCGAGACGGCCTCTCGCGCATCCGCCACGCCACTCCCGCACAGCACGACGCAGCAACCCCGCCGCGCAAGTCCGCCTTGGGAGGAGTGCCACGCTTCGATCCCCCTCTCACTCGTCGACCGCTCGAGTCGAGCCGGGACGACGGCGTGTGTGTCGCGCAGCTGCTGACGGGCAGGACAGACAGGCCGTGCATGCGTGAGCCTGCCACCGACGAACGACGGGGGGAGGTGGCGTTCCTCGCTTTAGCTGGAACGACAAACCCGGCCGCGCTGGCATGGTTCTTTTTGGCGGGGACGGCGGGCGCGAAGACTGGAGGGGATGAGCGTTGAGGGCGTGGGCGCTGGACTCGGGCGTACGGGGATACACGGGGTGTGTGGCGGGACTGGTGAGGGGCTTGTGATGCTGGACGGTGGTGCGGGTGGTGGGGGACGGGGGAGGGAGGTGGCACGGCACGGGTTTTGTGGTCTGTGAACAGCCGTGGTCGGGTTGCTGGATATGGTGATGATCGCGGGGGTGTGGCGGATAGGGATGGGGGCGGTCAGTGAGCTGTGTGGAAAGGATGGCGTGGTGCTGTTTGCGTGTCTGAGGCAAGATTGTGCACTACTCTTTTGGGGAATGGTCGTGGGAATGCTGGCATGAGAAGTTTTGCCATGCTTCCTGGGAAAATGACTGGGCGTTCTACAGGATACCAGCGATTGCTATCTCGGCGTCTTACTTCAATCTTCATTTCGGCGCCCGATTTCCTATGGGATCTCTATAAAGCATTAGCCAGAATGATGCTGGGTTCGATGTCTTCGGCTCCCAGCGTCGGTAAACGGCCGTCTTCGAAGGCACATCAGACCGAGTATGGCTACGTCCAGTCCGATCAGTCTCCGCCGGGGCAACTCGCAGTTATGCTGGTCATGACTATTTTCTTTCTGGAATGGTTTTTATTTTCGCTGCAACAAGTATACAGAGGCAATATCATTTGGCGGAGAAGATGTGCCTACATGAGCCACAATGCCGTCGAAATTCCAAGGGGCAGTTATTTGGCATCGACAAGAGCAGCCGGATTTCGATGAACCGAGCCAAGCACAGAAGCAGGGAAATCTGCCAGCTGCTACGCGAATGCAAGTGATCAGTGGAAGTTTAGCCAAAGCATTGCTTGGTTTATGACGAGTCTGGGCCGGCGTGGATGCTGCTGGGGAAACCACGTGCTCGCGTGACGGCGCTAATCCTTCCGTCGCGAAACCACCAAGCGCCAAACACCAAACACCACCACTCCATACCACCGCGCCACCCGACTGACCCAACCCCTCCTTGCCCGAGTCCCCGCCCTGTCATCTCTCCCGTCCGCAGGCGCTCGCTTCTATCGCCCGTGCACTCTTGCTGCGCCTGCGCTCCGCTCGCCTTGGTCGCGAACAAACGCGACCTCACCCAGCCATCCCGACAACCATGCAAGCGCCGCCACCATGGTGAAGGAGCCATCAGCACTCGGCCCCCGGGACAGCCGCAGCCCTTTCAGCTTCTCACTCAGCGCAGCAAATCCCGCAACTTCGCCGCCCACGCAAACCAACCCGGCTGTCCCGCCTGGGAAGCAGCTTGCCGAGTCGTTGACGAAGACGCTGAAGACGCGTCGCGATAGCATCGAGCCAAAAGCGTCGGCCAAACGCCCACATCACAATGTATTCAACCCCGACGAGAAAGTCGGTTTCTTCCCTCCGTTCTCGGTCTAACCTCTGCTGACTTTGCTTGCCGCTGCAGCCATGCCTTCCATCAACGCGCATCCGCCGTGATCCAGACGAGTCCGCTCTCGAGATCACCCGCCGAGTCCTACCCACTGAACGAGATCCGATCAAACACGAGTGGAACGACGACGACAAAGTGAAAGTTTCCGATGGCACAGTGATGGAATGGGAGACTAAAATCAACGTAGCTGGGGCGACGGAAGTACGCACAAAGCAGTCAGAAGGCCCCGATCTGGTTAATGCGACAGCTAAGTCAACTGTGGAGGCAGCAAACACACCGGCTGCAGCACCACGGGAAAAGCTTCCTTATACTGGTTACCTCGAAGCCGGGAACAGCTTTCTACCGCGGATGTGGGTGTCTGGCTCCGCCATGGACTACGCCCTATTGGCCCTCACCGGTGCAACAAGTCGAGCGGTCAGCAATACCTACGTTGCGGAAGCGTTGAAGAGGCCGGAAGCCCTCCGCGACAAACCTCGTCTCCGGCTGCATCCTTGGGAAACGCTTATTGTTCTCCCAATCCTGGTCAACGGTAATCACTGGATCGTTGGGTTCCTTGACCTCGATCAGAGGAAGGGCGTTGTCCTGGATTCCAAGGCATTTGGCTCTACGCTAGCCTCGCAGGTCTCCACACTCATGAAGGCCTTCGTGGCACATGTCGACCCACCACCCAGCCCCCAGTGGGCATTTGAGCTCGGCCCCTGTGCCAAACAAAGCAACTTTGTCGACTCTGGTGTATTCGCCCTTGTCGCCGCCTTCCACTACATGGTTGGCGCCGAGCAACCCGCTCACTTGGGCGTATCCTTCTGGCGAGCCATTCTCAGGTCCTGCGTCCACGCTTCTGGAAATGTTCCGGCTGTAAAGTTGGCAGCATTCCATGTCGTTGATGAGCCGGCCCCACCCAGGATCCTACAGGTTTCCACAAGCTCCGATGACCAATTGCGTAGCTACGAGGTGAGCTTGATGACGTTCCTTCAGAGCCTAAAGAAACGCATCCAGGAAATGCACGACCCGATCCGAACTCTCCAACTCTTGGACCAGCTCCGAACAGCGGCATCCAAACTCGAACTTGAGCTCAATCAGGAGATGGCGGACCTGGAGGATGTAACACGCATCGACAGAGACATGGTAGATTCCACGTCGCACCGCCTCCTCACCGAAACCTCCGCAGCTGGTCGACAACGCCTCTCCTCGCACATTGAATCGTTCAGGCAGCATTTGCAGCGCATCGCTCCCCGTCTTTCAGCTTTGAAGCGCGACCACGAGCTCGCATGCCAGCGTATCGCTGGGCTGACTGCCGCCATGGACGCACTGACCGAGTTCACGGCCGGGCGGGACGAGTTTGCAAAGCGGTTGACTGAGCGCGGCCAAGGTTTTAGCAAGCATCTCCAAACCATTTAAGAGGAAATTGAGCGACGTCGCCGGGGGGCGCAGCCTTTGCTACGTTTCTTTGACTGAGAGACGAAGTAATGGGGAGATCTCTGCTTTCCTTTGTTTTTTCTTCAAGTTGACGTGTTCCTTTTATGATGATGTATCCCTTCTCTCCGGGTTCGTGAAACGACAATGTTTTTCTGCTCACTCCTTCGTTTCGGCGTGGCTGCGCTTTTCTTCACTTCCCACCGGCGCAAATGAAGAATATGAGCTAACGATAGTACGATTATCGGGGTATGTATAAAGATACTTACTTACTAAAAACTAAACAATGACACCAATATTTAGTAAGATAGAGATGAATTCTTGCAGACTTGGTAGGGTGCACCATGGAGAAGAGGTCACATATCTTCTAGTGTACTTGTGCATGAGAAAACTGGTGAACGGTAAGTATTTGCACAAGCCTAAGAGGCTAAATTAAGACGAACAACACCTTCCTACATCATAGCATAATCGATGTCTATCAGGATGCGTAACAAGCTCGAGAACAAATTGATTCCAGCCACACCGAAGTTGAAATATCCTTGAACTCGAAGTTCGACGAGACCAGAGTGGACCCTATACCCGGTAAAGTCTTCAGCACACACCAATTCTCCTCACATCAGTCTCCACCGGAGCTTCTGTGTAAAAAGCAGCATCCAAACCGACCAAATATCCCCACACCTAAGCCATACACGCCGTTCCAACATCCACTCAACCCGTTCAGCCATCAAACCAGGCCCGCCGTAGCCGAAGATGCAGCGGCGCAGACGCAGCCGTCGAGCACATCAATCCAACAAAAACCCCACCAGCTTCCCTTCCCAGAAACCGCCCCCGCCATCCCAGCTCTGGAAAGACCGCATGGCGACACGGCAGCAAAGTTAGTCGGCAAGCGCAGCCACTCTCTGAAGAACGGCCTCGCCGCCGGCGAAAACCCAGTCCGACCTGAGCTTCTTGAAAGACAACTAATCTTCATCGTACAGTCTCAGCGTGAGAAAGGACTGTTTAAGAGCGGCAGACGCAGGAAAGGGCCGGCGTGGAGGGTCGAAAGGATCTGCTGGAGGCGCGCTGTACAGGCGCAAACATCAATCCCAGAAGAAACCGGCGCGGTGATCTTGGAATGGGGTACTGTCGAGTGAGAGTCGAAGTTGGTATCTAGGCGGGAAGGGGGTGATCCCGTCTCGAAACCGTAGAAGCTGATTCTGGACCTCAGTGTTCTGCTCGCGGTGTTGATGTCCGAGTCGTTGGCAGGCACTCGCCGGCGGTCATGCCGTTTGACAGTGCAGCTTCGGCATCCAGACGCTACTGCACTTTCTATTGCTTTACTTAGCCTGCCGAGCAGCGAAGAATTTGTTTAAGTTAGTGCTTGTATGTAAAGTGGAGCGGATAGGCTGGGAGGAACTAGCCTGGGGATAAATTAGCCGGAATATGGCCCAGCTTCGCCGCCTTTTCAAGCTACTGCTCACCGTGCGGGCGTCCACGTAAGGGGTGGGATGGTTGTGCAAAATAGCTGCGTGAAGAGATGCTGGCTTGCTTAGATCTGGGAAGTCTTGGAGTTTCCTGCCTTAAAATGGGCGTACCGGGTGAACCCTTTTTTTTGTCCGATGAGCTCTTTATCCAGTGCGGAGTGGATTCTCCTTTATACATCCCAATCAAGTGAACGGTATTATGGCCGGCAAACAGCTTCCGCTTCTATATTGTACTGCTTCTACCCAGTTGTATCTTCGACTCCGCGTTGTATATCTTCTCTCTCCCGTCGTGTGCCTGCTTTAATTAGACTCTGCTCGCTTCTCTTCACTTTTCCCCTCATCATCCTTATGTTTTCAAAATAGACTTCGTCTCCTGCAGCTCTATTATATCTCTGCTCCTTCATACCTCATACAATGTCACCCATTTGCAGTCATGGTGTAAGCCCCATACGCCGCGCCGGAAAAAATAAACATGCCTGCTGGAACTACAACAAATACCGCGTCTCGCCGTCACTGGATCTCAGCACACTCCTTATTAAAATGGGCTATATCCCATCTACTTATCCCCGCACGAAAGCGTATAAAGCCGACCACGTCCTATGCCGAACATTTGCAGCACCTCTACTGGTGATTCAACCGACGTGTTTGACAAGACCACGCAGACAATGCTACGCTAGTTCCCCAGCCCTCGTCCAACACCATTTGTCCATGGTCAGCATGTTAAAACAGCCCATTCTTCCGTAACATGAACCACAACGATCTGTTGTCCCATAACATGCGTGTCCAAGGCCTGATCCCCAGTTCAGTGCAAGCCCACCAGCCCACTCCACCGTCCCTCTTCCCCAACACCAGCCGCGCCTCCGTCGGTCCCCGGGAACTCATTCTTTCCAGCCCACGCACCGCCAGCACCACCGCTCCTGGCTCTGCATTTAGGTTGTTTCCGAGGGCGCTTAGGGTGTTGCAGTTGACCAGTGGCTTTGCGCTGTGCACTTGGGTGACAGGGTGCGCATGTCCCGCCAAATATCGGCGGGCGTCGTGGGCTGCAGGTGAGCGATGGGTGCCGGACCAAGAAGTAAAGGAAGCGGATGGGAATAGAGTGTAGCGGCGTTTTTATCGTCTTGCAGGCAGCGATACGTAGAACATCAGCCTGGCGTAGGGGTTGAGGCATATAAAAGTAGAATTAGCTGTTCAGTAGCGTTATAGAACCTCTAGTACGCTAGTGGTCTGCGCGCACGGCAATAAGAGTCGTCGCACCTCTGAATTTCTTTTCCTTTTTCTCTATCCGTTCTTCTTCCGCTCCACCACACACAAATACACACCCACATTGCATCATGGTTTTGCCCACTAACAACGAGTGCGCCACGCTGCGCGACGAGCTGGTCAACCACCCATCCACACTTGCCGAGCTGGAGCGACGCGTCAACGAGAGGTTTCCTTTTCAAAAGCAACGCGACTACTTCTACGAATGGTCCAACAAAACATCCGAAGCCATGAAGCAACCCGGCACTCCGCCGCCCCCCGATGCCCCCGACGGCGCCCCCACCAACACCCTCTACGCCATCCTCGACGCCTTCCCCGTCGCCGACGAGGCCCTCGACACCGACGCCCGCCGCGACACTCTACTGCCCGGCTGGCAGCGGGATGAGGCGTGCGCGCTGCTCGCTGGGGAGGAGGGGCGCCATCGGGCTTTCTCGTGCGCGCGGCTGGCGGGCGGGGCGGACTGGTTGCGGGAGCGCGAGGGGGGTTTCGGGGCCCGGATGGAGTGGGTGGATATGGCGGAGAGCCAGTTTGATCTTCTGTGCGTGGTGGTGGCGGGGGAGGGGCGGTGATGAGGGAACGGGGGGGTGGACGCACGCGCTTGGGTAGATGGAGCTGAGGGTGGTTAGGAGGGCGTGTGGGATTTGTGGGAAGTCGCTTGCGGACCAACTGCCGTTGTGGGTGTTATAGCTGAGTACTCGATGCTGACGCTTAAGCACTGCTTGGGTAAGCAGGCAGAGTTGCGAATAGGGGGGTTATCGACGGAGCTCAAAAGAGAGAATCCCAGGAGATAGGTAGAGGGGGTAGAGGAGACGGGCGCCGGATGTATCGTATATCAAGAGAGCAAGAGAAGGAGGAGGCCAGGCAAGGCGGTACAAAACAATGGATGCGATGTACAAACAGATAATGAATCAGCATCCGGCTTCCCGTCTACACATGTCCCATGTGTGTACAGAGCACCTAAAGTCTCCGACTGCTGTCTCTGTGTCATTACTGCGCTTGATCGGCCCCCTCCTATAAGTCTCTAGTATAATAGCCATGATCCCAAAGCACCCAGCTACACTAAACAACCATGTTTTTACATTATTCCCTACTTTACGTGATCTGAGAAGGCTTCAGTGCCTTGGCGACGAATGCGATTCCCAGAAGCTGAACCTTACTGCAATCTCCTCCACATCCAGCGACCCACCTTACACGACACACCACGAGATACACGTCTAGCAAGCTCATTCCAGGGAAAAGACTGTTCTACTAAATCCCCTGTAGGATCGATGATCGTACATCCCTCGGCGGATCACCGACGAAAAAAAGAGGTATACCGAAGAAAAGGAAATTCGCGCTGCTGTTGAATCAACAGTGCGGGAATTAACACCACTGTAGAGCACATTATAGACGTAGCCCCTCACATCGCTCATGTACCACGAGATCACTGTCTCCCAAATTTAAGAATCGGCGAATATCGAGTACGGCAACAGGAAAGAGGACCCATTCCGTGTCCAAGGTGCTTGACACTATTTCCCACCCTCAGAGCCGCAGTTATATTATCTGGGGCTGTACTCGTGCTTGGAATTTCACCGTTGAGGTCATATCAGTTTCGTGCATATATCCAGCGCCAACAACAGTATCGTACAACATCGTACAGCACCGCTTCCGTCGGGAACAGTCGGACTGTGCACGAAATGGTACCGCGCTGTCGCCGTGACTCTGAATCTGACTCCAACATACGCTTTTTCGCCGGAAGGTCCCAAACAGGCGAGGATCAGGAACCCGATCAACGAACTGGAAAGTGCAGCCAGTGTACACAATCCACCAAACACCCAAATCCTATGGGGTGCGCCACCCAAGGCAATGCAACGTCCAAGAACCAACAACCACACCACCACGAGTACCACTTAACTGCCACAACCGAAAACGACCAAGCATCAAACCATCCAGCTGCCCAGCAAGCTGCCTCACGTCTTCGATGGTCTAGTGGTGATGATTTCCGCTTGTCAAAGCACGTCTGCTTCAGCAAGCGCGGGAGACCGGGGTTCGGTAAGCTTTCACCTGTTCGAATCTCTTCGATATTGCAATTGTACTAACGTGCTTCAGATTCCCCGTCGGAGAGAAATATCTTTTTTTGTATGTGTTGTGTTGGGGCCGGAGAAGGCCCGTTTTTTTCCGGCCGAGCGAGATGGGGCTCGGAGCGGAGCGGCGTTCTCAATTTATTTTTTTCTTTTTTTACGGCTAGGATTTTGAAGCGTGCGACAAAATTGCCGCGGAGGAGTTGAGGGATGGCGACCCCGCTACGCCGTTCTGTGTGAGTTCTGGTGTTAAAGTAGCCATCTGGATGGCCATGTTGCCTCGAGCTCGTCGAAGCAAAACTCCCCGCGCGCCCTCGCCACCGCAGTCCCCCCTCCGGAACACGATCCACAATCTCTCGCACACGGAAACCGAGCCAAGTGCCGACTCAAGAACCCCCGAATGATGGAAAAGACGCAGATGTGTTGGGATCTGATCGGACAGAGCCCGGCAAAATAGCCCAGGCTGGAGCACTCAATGGCGACGAAGCGGAGGACGCTACCAACCACCCTCCTGAACCCACTGGCCGAGACCAAGGCGAGCCAAGCAGCCATATCCCCATCCGAGAAAGAGGTGGAGTTACCTCCGCATCCTGGTGGAGTCGACGATCGTTCGTTCGAGTCTGACGGCGAGTTTACCAGCCGAGTCCCGACCCCTTCCTCGAAACCGAGGCCCGAGTCAGCTGAGCCCGGTTTATTTGCCAGCGTGGGGGTGGGTGAGTGCGACGGACACGTTCGCGCCCGGCTGGGCGAATCGAGCGCGTTCCCCGCCCACCACCATTGCGAGGATCAGAACGGCCTAGGAAAGGCTTGATCCCATGCGGACGTGCGGATGTTGGCCACCGAAAAGCCGCCCAAGCGCAGACCTCGTGCAGGGTCAATCTTCCATCCTCTTGTAAGCTTCGCGAACCTTTAGTTACACTTCCTCCTGATTAGTTGCCACACTCCCCCTTCTCCTTGGCACCCAGTTCAGCACTGCCGTGAGCAAAGTCTGCCCGGTGCTGTAGCTCGGTCGGGAAGAGGGGAGGTAGGTTGTCCAGAAACGGCCGTTGTTGCGAGCGCGGACGATGACTATTGAGCACGGGGCGCTGGCGCAGGGGTGGATGGGAAGGTTGGTTTTTTGGCGAAGGCCCGTACGCTGGAAGCAGCTCGACGGCGTAGGAGAAATCTGCCTGCTGCGTTGTTAATGGGGTGTCTGGCAATTGTTTTGTGTGTCCTATCGGAAGGTGTATGCCGCGGAGGTTGTCGACCTTCTGGGCTCGTGCTGAGGTTTATGTATGCAGGGTTGCGACGATGCTTTTACTGCGTAGAGACTGAGGCATGGCGGAGGCAGTCAGCATTGCGCTTAACACCTCTAGTACTATCAAATTACTACGAGATATGGGGGATGCTGGGGAGCATGGATATTTGCCTACAAGTATGTGGACGGTAGTCGGTGGGGCAATTAATGTGTGCGGGTGTAGTCGATGGGAGGTACGCGTTGAAATATAAAATCCTCTCTTAACACATGTCCCTAGTCTAATGTTGGTTTTATGTGTTGAGCTTGGTAAGTGGGGACCTCTATTGCACCTGTGACTGAGACGGCGTTCGCAGTCAAGGAAACCTGCAGAGCGCTAAGCCGCAATGTTCTCCTAAGTAGCTCTACGCGTTGCTAGAGCAGCAATACAATCCAAGGGCAGAACTCGATATACGACATTAGATAGCACTTAGACGTCGACGACGGCTTGTCGGGGATATGGGACTTTGCTTACCAGGGCATACAAAAAGACCAGCCAAAAAGGGTAGAATACCGGGAAGCCGGGAAATATGTTGCCCGCGGACTGAGTAACTGCATTGTGGCGGGAAAGGGCGATGAAGGACGTGGTGGGATTGAGAAAGGTAGGGTGGTGGTTGGCGAAGAGAAGATTCCTGGGTTTGCAAGTGGTACCGCTGAACGGGTAACTTGGCTCGACTTAGATATCTTTATAAACCAGCCGTTGATGTGCTGGGGGCTTGATTGAGGTGGAGGACGGCTTTTTTTTGGCGGTTCGAGCAACGCGGTACTGAGGCGATGAGGTGCAGTCTCTCAAGGCAAAGCAGTAGGACAATCAGGACTCCATACAAGAAAGGAAGCAGCAGAAAGCAACCCGGTTGAAGATACTACAACCACCCCAGTCAAAGAAACCAAGGAGAACCCAAATAAACCCCCCCACAAGCCCTCCCCACACCTCCGCATCATCACCTCACCCACCCCCCCAGCCCATGTGTGTGCTCGGCCTAGGCCCCCTCACCTCCTCGCCAACCACACAACAAAGTTTCCCACAAACTCACACCCATCATCCCCCAACAACCTGCGAAACGCCTCAAACCCCACCAACCTCTCCGCCTGCGCGCGCACCAGCTCCAAGAAGTAGTCCCTCAGCCTCTGCGCCAACGCCGGCGTCTCCGCCCAGACAGCCACGATGGTCTCAACGAGCTTGGCGACGTCGGTGGGTGACCGCACCTCGGCCTCGTCCAGCCGCGGGAGGTTGCGCCACGCCTCCACTTTCAGGTCCGGGATGTCGTATTTGTCGGCCAGGATGTAGACCCGGGTGTTGAAGTGCAGCCACACGAGCGGGAAGCGCGTCGCGGCGGGCTGGGAGAGGGACATTGAGTAGGGGCCGGAGAGGGGGCGGGGCGGGGTGGTGACGTGACGTGCCTGGAAGCCGGCGCTGCAGGCTCGGTCGAAAAAGTGGGAGTGGGCGCAGACGACAGCTTTGTGGACCGCCCAGCGCTGGGAGCCGCTCTTCATGGTGAGGTCTGAATATTTGCCCGATTCGAGCATGCTGGGGCCGCGTTAGTCTTGGGTTGGGGAGGGGGGAGCGCGAGGTGCTTACTGCAGGATGCTGCCGGGCTTGGGCATGATGGCCCTGCTGAAGGTCTCCATGGCTACGGGAGTGGTGTTCGCAGACATGGTCGGGTTAAGGTGTGGTGGATGAAAGGTGTGGAGGATGGTCCAAGGGGCGAGGGTGGTTTGTTTATATGCTGGGGTCGCCGTTAACACGGGCAGCCACACTAGTCTCCTTCGGGGTCATTCGTGATTGCGTGGTGTTTAGAGCCGTGTTGGCACCGTAGCTCCCATGTGCTCGGTCTGTAGTTCTGGAAGGTTCCCAAAACCAGCGCAGCGATTATCAATCATGCGGGGGTACTGATGTGGAGAAACTTACTTCGGTGACGTACAGTGCATTCTGCTCTTCACACTCGCTCCACAATGGCGTGCCATTGAAGGACCAAGAACAGGCGAAATGGCGCAATGGTCATCCTCTGATCAGAGGACGCTGCCGCTGAATAGCGTCACGGCGGACTGTCAAGAGAAAAGTGTCGTCTCCATACTGTCTTGCTGCTGATGAACCAACCCCTATAGGCGAGAGATGACCTTGTACCTTGCTTCTCCTTACCCTGACTACGATCAGATGAACATATCATGTCTTCGCATCCTACATCGGCCATTCACCACTCCACAGGCGCAAGCACGAGAGGTTGGGTCCCAATGCCATGGCCAGTTATTCCAGTCCGAGGAGGTTTTGCCCAGAGAACAACAAACATTTTGCATGCGCAAAGAGGTCCTGCAATGCGCACATTCAGCCCGGCAGTACTGTGCTCTAGCACCCTCTTCTCTTCCGCACATGACCCCTCCTTCCTAGGGCGCAGCCATACTCTCCTGTACTATCCGCCCATGACCGCATAAGTGACCGGCCCTCCCTACACCTCGACTGTAAAACGAAGACCACCCTACTTTTAAGAACAAACACCATTTTGACCTACTATTTCTGCTGCAGCACCGTTCTCTTCGCTTAGCAGCCCCAGGTCCCAAGAAGACAGGCAACTCGGCGTGACTGGTCCATATAGATAAATTTAAGTAGGTGTTTCAGTTCACATGGTACAAAATGGCTTCCACCCTTGCCTAGGGAGACCTGAACTTCCCTAATCGGGAGCTTTTCCTACCACGATTTTATATGTGATGGTGTTAAAGCAAGGGAGAGCGCTGAATCGGCGCCGAAGTAGCCTTTAGTAACACTGTGTCTCGGCGAAGTTCGTGTTCACTGAGTAACTCCGCAACACTCGCCAGCAGATAGCACTACGAAGTGGCAACGGTAAGCGGAGACTGTGGTCGAGGTGCCGTTACACCGAGTCAGTCGGGGATAAAAACCGCTCTCTAGCCTTGACTCACTCCACATTCATCCCGACTGACCCGGGGTGTCATCCCAGATTTCATCAGTCGCTGCCATCTCGTTACCCAACTCAACGCCATCAGAGCACAAGAACCGTCTATTGCACGGCCTCGACACGAGAAGTTCTGCGCCTGGCAACTTCCCCATCGCGCAGCGCCTGGAAAGTTGGCAGATGAAGCGTCTGCTGCAAAGTGGCCCCTCTAGTTAACTCCAGCGTGGATTGAACAACGCGTCAACGTTTTCCTTTTTGGAAAAAGAAATGCGAGCGGGAGAAAATGCACCACCCAATTCCAACGCACAGTACATCCAGGCGTTGTGGTTGGCGCACCGCGGTGAACGTGTGCTGGTGGTTGCACGACGGGAGTCGCGCCGTATTCCCAGCAACAACCCCGTCCGTCCGTGCACTCTCGCCGCTCTCCCCTTCGCACCCATCCATCCCCAAACTCCACGACCACAAGCCGTCCCTAACCACCAACCACCAACCACCAAGAACCACAACCAGCACACAACGCCCCCACCCCCCCGTCCACCACTACCTCGCACCCCGCCACAGCTCCCCCGCCTTCCTCGTCCCCAACCCGCCCTATCTTCCGCCACCTCAGCCTAACGGCATCCCAGCGCGGCAGCAACACAAACCGCTTGCCCCACACGCAGACGTAGGTAGTCCTTACCCGCAGTATCCGTCAACCTACATCGCCCGATCGCCGACCATCCCCGCCACCGACGCGTCTCTGCCATCTCCCTCGCCAACACCAGCGAGCCAGCCCCGCCACCGCCTTCCGCTGCTTCACGCCCACCATCTCGCTCCTCACACCCCGGGCTCCGGATATATGTGGTCGCTCTGGCGCGGAGGAAGACGGTCGGCGGACAAGACGATGCAGCCACCACCACCACGCACCCCCGTCTCCGCGATGCGTTCTGGCTTGTTGCGGTCGCGCGGGCTGGCCAGGCTGGCCGGGTGATGGCGAGTACCAGGCGTGGAGACGCGACGCTGGTGGAGGAGGTCAAGGAGGAGGATGTCTGAAAGCTCGCGAGGGGCGCGGTCTGGCGGCGGCGGTGGCGAGTGCAAGTGCGAGGAAGGCGAAGAAGCTGCTGGTGGTGAATGAGGGGCAGCGGCAACGGAGGAGGCGGTGGTGGCGGGTGGGCTGGGTGAGCGTGCTGGGGCGTGTTTGGGGAGCTATGTGGTGAGGCGTGGTAGAGATGTAGTCGCGCGTTAATAGGGCTGGTGGGGGCGCTGGATGATAGGGGGAGGGTGTTTGGTACGCCGTGGTGGGAGTGATGGAGGAGAGTGGGGCGCTTTGTGGGCAGCGGCGTTGGCGTTTTTTGATTTTGGCATTGGATACCCGGACATACTCGTTGGGAATGGCAAAAGGGAAGAGGAGATTGTTTACTTGGAATCGTAGGACGGCATGGCGGATGTGCAGGTTGAGTGATTTACGCATATGTGGCTATGATGAGCGAAGAAATAACATACACGGTGATATGGCTCAGTACGATCGAGGCCAGCGGCCCATCCGTTTTGTAACTCTCGGGCAAGCGCTTCTCCATGGGGAGAACGGGGAGGGCTATTCTTGTGATGGTGGACAAGACTTACCTTGCCCTTTCTTCTCACCGTTGGGGGCCTGGAACTGACATGATGCTCGGTGTTGGGATTCGAGGATGGGAAGTTGGCTAGAGTTTCGCTCTTCTCTTCGTGCTTGGGCAAGAGTGGTTACGGCTCTGCTGTCTTACGCGAGGGGCCGATTCTCGGATGTCTAATCTGCGTAAGAAGGGCGATACGTCACTGCTGGAGGAATGGTCAGAGACTGTTGGACGTTTCCAACTTGGGGCTTCCCGGTGCCTGCAGACTGTACTTGTAATTAAGTAGTAACATACGTTCCTTTTTGTGAAGCCGTCTTGATGGTACGTAGCAGGTTCACGAAAAAAAAAGCGAATCGACAAAACGGGTTCGCTCTGACCGATAGCCATAGTCTAATGAGTCTGACTATTAATTCCAGCCTAATCGAATGCCCTTTGCCAATGACCTGTAACGTATCTCGACAATGTATCCTCGTGTATCCATTCTCATATTTCCTACCTATATGTACCCGTGTGCATCTTCAGCCTCGACATGAGAGCAAGCGAGAAATGCGGAATACCGCCCAGGAGAGCGTAGAGTTTGTGCGAAACACCATCGACAACATCCCGGACAGTGCCCGTAGTAGTCCAACGACCGAACCAGATGACTGTGGAGGCAGGCTAATAAATGGCCTGATTGAGTACAAGGGCAGTCCAGCGAATGACTTGGATGAGCGCGAAGCAGGTCCACGAAGCGGCTTGGGTGCACAGCGGGGCAGCCACAGGTGGGAACAGACTGACGGGCGAGATGACATGACTTGCCAATTCCGCCATCAGAATGAGGCAAAAAAGCAACAGCAGGGTCATCTTGGTCTCTCGGAGATGTCGGAGATGTTGGTCCCTCCCTGGCTTTGGATAGAAGGCACTGAGTAGAGACAAGGGCGAAAGCGGGGAGTACGATGAGCTGGAAAGCGAGTTTTTGCTGTCCAGAATGAATGCGACGAGGAGTGGCTGAGAGAGGGAACGCCTGATCTGCTTGGCTGGTAATAGATCCTGATGAGAGCCTTAAAATGACTGAGGGGTAGGTCTGTTGAGGAAAGCGGGTCGCGACAGGTGCGTACTGTGGATGTCGGGGGTGGATGAGTTGCTGGCACTGCTTCGATGTTGGCCCCTTTATATATGTCGATGCTTTATGAATGGGCACACGCCGTGCAACACCTGAATCGTAGGTAAACTGAGACAGTTTAGCGCAGTGTGTCTATGTCTTACATGGCTTGCTTGTCTCATCAGCTGCAACACCACCCTTCCGCCTCTGCAACATTGGTGCTGGCATTTGCGTACAACCCACGTCATTTCCATCTTTAAGACGTTGTTTCCTTTGTGGTGGTAACCCTCCAAGACAATCCTATTTCCCTACCATGCGTCGTTCGCGACTTAGTTCCAGGGGATACCGATGCTGTTTTAGAACAGCTGCTGTACCGCAAAAGGCGATTATTCTCTAGGTGCGATGGCTTGATCAAGTCACAGAAGCATTAATGACACGTCCCGTGCTGGCGCGATGAGAGGTTCCTAAGCATGTCCAAATCAATCAGAAGCCGAAGCCTTGTACTTAATGAAGGAAGTAGTATAAGGAGGCTTTCTTGCAAGAACGCTCGTTGCAGGAGACAACACTTGCGCGGAGAACGGCTCCTAGCGCGTAGTGCCTATTGTATTTCGTTCTACTATTGTGCGCAGATGGTTAATATTGTGAATCTGCTCTAGCTTTCTGGACGTGGAGCCAAGGGCAGGAACGATGATTTGGCAGTATTCAATTCCCCAACTCGACAACTAAATAACTGACGCGTTCGTAGAAGATAATACCCGTTACCGCTCGAGTAGCCAAAGGGCTGGTTTTGGATCTTCCCTCGCCATCGCAGTCAATGGTATGGACACCTCCAGTACGAAGCCGACGGAGGTTCTGGACATTCGCGACCGTACATCAAAGCCGAGTGTTGCCAATAGAAAGAGCTCGATGACATGCACGGCTGCTTACACACCCAGCGGGCCTAGCAGTAGCTTCTGACAGGCCTGCTGGTCATTCATTGAAACTTCGACGACGACAAAGATGATGCCCGCGAACGACGGGTTTCTCGTTTCTCACTTCGTTTCCTGGCAGTAGATATGTCGAAGAACATCAGCCCTGCAACCACACCAAACGAGTCCAACTTTCGCTGGTAGGGGTGCGGCCCTTCAAGGTCGCCGTTCTACGAAGTACATGCAAAAAACCTTGGATTTGTGCCGGAAATAACGATGCATGGAAGAGACGCTGGTTGAACAAGTGTTCAATGAGAAAAGGAGAGGAATAGGGACACGCCGGCAGCAAAAAGAAGCATGCGTGGAAATATATGGGAAACATGCCCTCGCCGGCAACAGTAGACATGTGTGTTTCGAAAGAAGCAGCCTTTTTTGGTCAGCAATGCTCGAGTAACTGCAAATGCTGCGGTGCGGCCTCTTCGAAAAACAATCATAAAACTTTTTTGGGGGCACCCGGACTGGAAGAGGAGAAAATGTTCCGCAAAGTTCTCTCAGCGGTCTTCCCCGAAGAGTCTGAACCTACGGGGCCGACCTCAAACCCCGCGGAGAGCTCCGTAGACGGCCGCTTCCGAGGGTATTGTAGTTGGTGAGGCTTCATGGAGTGGCACTCATGGCCATGCGTCCGCGATTCGGCAGCGCGACAGCCGCTGAACACTTGCTCTGTAGAGACTTCGACGAAGGTTATGGCGGCTCGGCTCTGCGCTGGGTGCTGTTGAGACTGCGTTGCGAGTGGCCGGAATCGATGTGAAGGTGAGATACAAGGAGATGGTAATGTTTCGAAGCTTTAGGTCGTGGGGGAAATATGCGCTTAGTACACGAGTAAAGATAGGAGGGGCAGATGACAGCCCGTACTATATATTGGGGTTCAGAGGATATCTGTACTCGCGATGATCCCGTAGTTCGGATCATCTCGACGCAGCACCCGCACGTGGACGTCCCTGTCGGACAGAGTTGTTGGCCGGTGTTGTTGTCAGGATGGACTACTCGGGCGGAATATTGAGATGGATCTATTCGGCGACCTGAGCCGGGAGGACCTTCCGGTCCATTGCGAGGACCTCAGACTTGCAAGCTAAAATTCTAACCGCAATCTCATGTCCTGGGCCAACACATCGTCGTGGTCTACAGCAACAAAGTGGGCTCCCAAGGAACAGCTTACGAGCAAGGCGAAAGTGGAGACAGAAGACCCCACACGCTTTGGGCGATGGGCAAGGAAGAATGTTGCTCAGACAGAACCATTTGCCGCCAACCAAAACGTCTATTGTTTTAAATCTCATTACTTCTGTTTGACACCAGAGCTTTGTTCTGCCCCTAGCTTGTTATTTCGCATACGGCATATGCTTACGAGACGCCAAAGCTAGTCTAGAGGATTATCTTCTCCTGTAGTTTCGCTGGGTATAGGTAAACTACACTCTCCACCAGTCCGAATAGGATCACGGGATATAAATCCTTGGTCCGCAGTATCATTGGAAAGTCCCCGCCCCGGTCTCCTTGGGAATGAAAAGAAACCCTGGCTTCAGAGGCAAGGCCCTATCATAACGCTAAAAATTGAGTAGAACGTACTTGTTTAGGTGCCGTAAGGCACTTAATAGTCGTAGCGCTGCCCGGTATTCTGAGATTTAGTGATGCCAAGAGTTGTCATGCACGAGTCCGAAAGTTAGCGTCAGCGAAACTTCAAACGTCGGGGCCTCCCGATTACGGCCCGAAAGTGGTCACACAGCATTCGGG
Source organism: Dothiorella sarmentorum (assembly GCA_023082095.1). NCBI lineage: Eukaryota > Fungi > Ascomycota > Dothideomycetes > Botryosphaeriales > Botryosphaeriaceae > Dothiorella > Dothiorella sarmentorum. The sequence goes on along the minus strand of JAJMVL010000092.1, from coordinate 78,567 downwards.
TTGGGCGTTAAGAGTCGTCCCTATCGCCATGACTGCCATTCACCTACTGCTACATCCGGGAATGTATGCCAGAGCGGTCCAGCTGGAGCGGGTAGAGCAGCCATTAACCTCACCTTCCTCGCTACCTGGAGTAGAGGCCCGCGTTCTATTTACAAGATATGCTTGTCGCTTCCCCGTTTCCGCCCTGGGGCGCCCCACGCGCCGGATATGGGTCAAAAAAGGAAAGTAACGAAGTACCGATGGCACGCTCAGGTCGAGGGAAGGTGCCACCTGTCGTATTTGGGCTACTGGAACAGGACTAGGTACCTGGGGCAGTTTTACTTACCTATGGTGCCGATTCTGCGTTTATAATCGGTGCTGGGTGAAGGCAGATGACTGCAGTTCTATGACCATTGATGCTGTATGAGCATTTGCGCATCACCTGTAGACCACTCCACTCTGGCAATTTCTCTATAAAGCCAGGCCATCCACGAGCACCAGTCTTGCCCGTTGTCCAAGAACCCCACCGCGGCGAGACAGACTGGTCCTACCGCTCGCCGCTGCTGCCCCGCTTCCGCCGTCCAGAAGCTACTTCCATATGTCTGGCTGTCTCCACTCACCTGGTTCGCTTCCCCTCACACGTCTGGCTCGCGTCGACCCTCTGGATTTTTTTGCTCGACGCCCAGCGTCCACTTCGAGGACGAGCAGCTGCCTCATCGCCGCCGCAAGAGCCAGCGTCTTCGCCGGAGTGCGGATCTTCTCGTTCACCGTGAGACGGTGCTGAGGCGTTATCGGTGGAGGAGCTGCGTCGCGAGATTTTGCGGTGGGTTCCGGGGGTGTGCGGGTGGGGAGGTTAAGCGGGGCGGGAAGAGGACGGGAAGATGGAGGAGCTGCGAGCGGAGGTTCCGAGTTCGGCGACCGATCCAACGCCACCATGAGTACCTCAGGACGATCGATCTGAATCGCATGCCCGGCTGATGAGCCAAGCAACCCACATGCTCGGCGTGTCGGGATCCTCATTACCACTTCCCCCAGCCTCACTCACCCTTCCCGCCAACGACCGCGCCCTAAGATTCCCAAGATGTACCATAAGGTCACACTCGCTGGATGCCGGGGCCTATCGCATTCGTCTTTCAAAACACTGTTGCACCAACCCCGCGCTAGTATCGCCTGTTAAGCCGACGATGGTGTGTCTCCTCGACCGGCTTCTGCAAATTCGTCAAGCATTGCTATGCCCTGCCAACGCCGCATCTCTCTTCGCCACGTTCCCCTTTCCCGCGGCCGGCGCTGACAGTCTCGAATGATATCTCGCTAGCGCATTTGCTCCGAACAGACCTCCCCGTGGATCCCTCCTCCAGGATCCGGGACGACGAAACGCCAATGCGATGCTGGCAGTTGGACGATGTCGGTTGTGAGCATCATTTCTGCGCTGGCGAGAGAAAGGAGAACGCCGGCCTGCATTTCTCTCCTCGGCGCCGATCGAGAGCGTCGATGACATTTTCGGTCATCCTCCATGTTCCCATCTTCACAGCTCTTTTGCGAAATGGCCCCAACCGTGCCTCGATTTTTCGGAGGCCCAAGAAAAAAAAAAGATGGCCCCATCCATTTAGAAAACCCTCAGCACACATTCCCAGATCATTGTGCGCCGTCGCAGCTCGGCGTGTCGGCGAAGTTGCACCGCGATCACTGACAAATACCCAAAGCGACCGAGAAAAAAGAAACGGGGAGTGTTCACAGAAATCATCAACCGCCAGCGCCTGCATCCACGCCAAGAGTCAAAGAGCTTCGGCCTCGCCATGAACGTAGGCCAACTCCGATTCAAGAGACTCTTCATCATCATCATCGTTCAGTCGACCCGGTAGGTGGGATACTGAGAATCCACGACTGGATGCCAGCCGAGGGATCGGCATTGGGTGCCAGAACGACAACCCGGAAGGCGTGCATCGAGGGTGCCAGCCAGGTCATGCCGCTAACGATCGGGATTAAGGAGACAGAAGAAGGACTGGAACGGCAGGCGTCGATCCGCAACTGTTGGTTCAATGTCGGGGTGCTGGCCCGCGCTGAGTTCCGTTTCGGTTGCTGCAAGTCTCTTCGCTGCCGTGGCTCTAGGAGAAGTGGTGTGCCAGCCGTTCTGGCTTCTGGTTGCTCGAGCACTGTGCTCCACGATTTCTCTTTTTTGAAAGGTTGCTGTAAGGATTTGGATGCATTTCCGGCGCACTATGAGAAGTAGGTGGCTTAGTCGAGAGAGGGTGAGTTCTTACAGCGTCTGATCTATTCGTACTATTAACTGTCGTCGGCTCGTCCGTCTTCAGGTTGTTGGTGTCGATGTCTTTGGCGACGATGTGCCCCAGGCCGGTTCGCAGCTGTCGAGAGTCATAGTCATATGCTGCGGATGGTTTTCTTCAATTGGGTGAATTGACCCTGGTTCAGACCTTGGCCACCTCGACGGCTACGCCAACCAACGCTCACCGTGAAACCGATATTACGCGTGGACTACGCCAATGAGGCCACAGCCAGCGATAGACACGAGCTCATATACATCGCGCTTAGATGTTGATTGAAGCCCAACCACGCATCTGGCTGGTAAGGAGTCGACGGCGCGGCTACAAAACGGCCATGGCCGTCGAGCGGCAATGACTTTCGCACAATCTCGGTGAAAGGCCGACCACCAACACCAGCAACCAACAAACAATAACAGTACCTCAGCCCCCTCGACATTACGCATGCGTCTCCGTACTTCGATCTTCGGTTCAGAGGCCGACGTGGCTCGACGTGCTCACCACCCTCGCACTTCAGCCCCTCAAACTCGCCTCCATCTCATCACTTTGTCTACTTCCCCCTCGGGCTCTCATGTGCGCTTTCCGCATTACCTGGGGCTTTCCCAGGCAAAACAGTGTTTCGAGAAACGTAAAAAGCTACCCATCAGTAGCGTCTTCAGCAACGCCAGGGCCAGGCGTGTCGAACCGCTGACCTGAATCGTCCGGCTGGGCATAGGATAGCGCGGCTGGGATACACTCGTCCTTTTTTTCCGGGTCTTTTTGGCTTTTCCGAGCGCGGTGGATATGGCCTGGGATACGTGTTCTGGTGTGGCGGTGGGCGATTTATTAGTGCGGTTGACCCGGTTTGGGAGCAGGGGAAAGTTTGTGTGGGGAGACGCGCCTTGGCTCATGTACCTGAGGTGCTGCGCTGCTGGGGGGGTGGGTATAGAAAGAACGCATGAATCCGGCGTTTCGTTGAGATGTGAGGATAGGGTGTATTAGAGGTCGCGCTGTAGCTTTAAATGTAGAATTTCCCCTCCCAGGCGGTCCGTTAGTGCCAGTACTACATTTTCAAGTTTGCTGGTTGGTCGCAATCGTCGACATGAGCGGAACAATCGGCCGCTGAGACGTGCAAGAGAGGCGGGGTGCCTACCTGCTAGGCGTTGGAAGCATCGCGTTTTGCAAGAGAAATCCAGATTGGACAGAAGGCTTTGCATCCGAGTTTGCATTCGCATCTCGCCCACGTCTACCCTCCCCCGCCGCCGCCGCCGCGTAGTCGCGCCGAACGCACCGGAACGACGCCAAACTCGACCCGAACTCCGCCGACGCCCGCTCCGACTCAGAGCGAGCAAGTGTGTAGCTGAGAGGTGCAGTGGCCTTTGGCGTTGGCGGACTAGCGTGTGGTGATGGTGCTTAGAAGACCTCGATCCGGCGGCGGCACGTGGTGGAGGCGGGGGTGCTGAGGGCGCACGGCGACGACGTCGGGGAAGAGTCAGGGACGGGTGCGCGATGGTGGGCAGGTCGATGGCGAAGGCTCAGCTCAAAGGGATGTAGACGTGTCTCACAGGATAGGGCTGGGGAAACGCGCTAGTCGGGTTGTGACTCAGAATTTACTTCTGAGTCACTGCAGCTTGGGACGGCTGGGCGGCCTTGGCGGTACTGAGTCTTCGAACCAACTCATCGAATTCTTGCTTCTGGTTCTGTCCAGACCGACACCGGCGGCCTTAGTGCACCGCCGGACACTTGAGCGTCATCTGCGGCTTGTACTCTGGCTCCATCGTTCAAAGCACCGAGTTTAGTCATTTTTCCCAGAAATAGGAAAAATAAAGGAGTCCCTATTCCACCTACTATGCTGAGCAGCCAGTGCTGCATCTTGGTTTTGAGGACACAGCAGACGGCTGCACGATGGTGCTTGCATACTTCATCATGCAGAGTGCGGAGCGGAAAGGTGGCGGAAGCAGAGGGGGAGGACGAAGTACGCGTGGCGGCGGCGGCGGCTGCGGCGGCGGAAGTGGGAAAGAGTACAATTGCGGTGGCGTATGAGGACTGGGAAATCATATCAACCGAAGGATGGATCACTGGTGCTGCGGGCAGGTGGAAGTGAAGAAGTTTACGGTCTACAGCCTTCGGCCACCAGCCACGCTGCCTGCTCCTGTTTCAGTGTGCTGTTGTATTGGCGGAATGGGAGGGAAGTGGTAGTGTGCAGGTAGTGGAGTCATGAGTGGTGTCGGCCGACGGGGCGTTGAGCGGATTCGCCTTTGCTTTCTGTCAAGTATTATTTATCGGGTATCTCTTTGCCATACGCAAGCCACGTTTGGTGTGCGGGATGCTGTGTCCAGTATTTGATGGCAGACCAATTTTTCAGTACGATGCCAACACTACCGCTTATTTGTGAGGCGTTCTCCCCAGCTTGGCTTGCCACCAAGCGCCAGACGCATACATTTTCAAGCCAATTTAACCAACTAGCGCCCGCGGTCAGCCGTTTGCTCGCCGCACCTTTGCGGCAAAAGGCAATGTCGGGACCCGAAACAGTGCATTGGCAATTTCCCCCTGCTTTGACCATTGACAGGAATCGTCGCAATCTTCCCACATCCTCAAAGTCCACATGCCTACGTCATTCCCCTGCGCCAGGCCAATCGAGGATTCCTCCTTTTGAAGGCGGTAACGCACCAGCCTCACTCCGTCTTTGATGCTGGACCATAGAGCCGATGACCATGACATCCGAACTCAGGCCGTTGATGAAGGGCTGTTTGGGGCTGGGATGTGGTAGCGGGAATACCGGCCTGGGACTTCACCCGCTACAGGGAATTGGTGGTTTGCGAAGGCTCTTCGGGTGTTATATCCACGAGTGGTTCACAAAAAAAAAACGGAAGCGTCATATTGTAGAAGTCCATACATTCCCAGCAAAAGTCTTCCCACGGTCATAGTGCGCTGGGCGAGACGATTGCTATATTTCCTCTTCCTACTGAAGACTACCAGGATGAACGCTATGGCGAGGTAGTTGGCGCATCCATAGTCCAAACGGCTTTCACGGCCGAGCAGGTCGAAGAGACCTCTCTAGTTGGTGGTGGACTTGTTTCTTCGCCGAGATGACAACAGAGCAAGACAAGATGGCAGGCGCGGTGTAGGATGCTGGGGAGTACTTGTGTGGCCAGATAAAAGGGATGAACGTCGCTAAAGCCGTCTGCGCCTGTTAGAACAAGCGTTTTGGGAGTGGTGAAATAGCGTGGTGAGCAGCCGGTGACTACAAAACGTTTACACTTGGACTTACCGATGCACCAACCATTGTTCTTCGCAAACCCATAACAGAAGCCTTATGGCGCCAACCAGGCTCATTTTGCCACAAAAGCTCTGCAACATTTAGTAGTGAGCTCAGTAACAAGATGTATCCCGTCGGAGCTGCTTCAAGCCTTGCTCGGCTGTAACAAGCGGCATGATTTCAAACGAAGGACCCGCGCTTCAAATGGCTGCGTAGAAGCAAGATGCAAGCGCTCAACCACGGAAAGGGGCCACCCAACACATGACCACAGCGCGGATAGATGGTCGACTCGCCCTGAAGTTATGTAAAGCCTCACCTTCTTCAGCCCAGCAGAGGGCAAAGGGCCGGGGTGTTGCACACCAGGCCTGAACCCCTACCTCTCACGCCGATGTTAAGGAAAGGGAGATAGCCGAACAAGTTGAAGACCATACGAGCATAGCCGATGCGCAAAAATATCTGGGCGTTCCACTGAAAGCGCCCTCGACATGTAATAATGAGAAGGGTGGCACCGAGGACAGGGCCGCGGCCTGATCCGGCGACATACCGAAATATAGAAATACTTGCCGCCGACAAGAGAGAGAGTTGTCCTAATACTTGTAGGCCCGCAGCACCCTCGCCACCCTGCCAACTGCAAGAATTGTCCAAGAGCCTTACTTCCCCGCATAAGCGCCAAAAGCCTCCTTGCCATCATTTCAGCGGTTCTGCCGAATACGGTTAGCCGCGTGCTTGCCTTGCATGTATTATACCCAGCTCAAAGATCGAGAGAATCTGTCGGGGTGTTGGGGACCTCGGGCGTATGGCCAGAGGAGGAACGTTCGTCGGTTGCAGACGTATATATGATACTTAAAATGGTGTTAGCTATCTATAAGACTAGAGCAATTGCTCCGGCGAGTTTCTAGCCGATAGCCTGAGTGTCGCACCAGTAAGTGGCGCGAATGTGTAGGCACAAACTGTACTAGGTCTGAGTAGGTAGGGGGTTGGAAGTGGGTGAAAAGAAGGTAGGGATTTGGGACGATTCAAAAGCACGGGTCCCCAGCAGCATTTACGTCCTTTGTTCCCCTCTACAGCGCGTTTCTCTCGCGGCGCGTTGTCGAAACATGCTCTAGGAAGAACTGCGATGCACACTCACCTTAATCGTTAGACGAATACATAACCAGGACGTCTCACTTCAAGGTTTAAGAAAAAGTACAATGCTTATAGCTGCTAAATGTGAATGAGGGAGCGAACGCTGCTGGTCGGCGCGAATGGATTTCCATTGGACCATCCAGATTGTGGGTACACGAATGACGGCTGCGTCTTGAGGTCACTTTGAGTCGAACATAAACAGGGCGACCTGTGATAACATCTACCATTGCGACAACAGTGCTCTTGACTTCCAAGACTATTATTTTGGACACCAGCATTACGCCATTCAACCGACCAGCCGCACATCGGGAGCGCTTTCTTGACATCTCCCGACATTCCGCCCACCATTTGCGGAAACAGCACCAGCGAATCGATGCAATCCCCACAACACCTTCCCCAACACATTGATCCACCCCAGCGCCACTCCTAGCCCCCGGCACACACCACCACCACTCCATTCGGCCGTTCGAACACATCCGCTCCTACTATCGCCCCAGCCGCGCATCACCCAAGCCCGCCAGCCACCCACCGCTCGAAAATTACAACCTTCCCTCCACCAACCCCCGTCATGGTCCGCCTTCGGCTGCTGGGCCAATCCAGTTTCCTGACTATACATATCCCACCGAGCACCCTGGCGAGGAAGTGTCGTGTACAACGCACCCAAAATCTCCGACCGCTCTCTCGGCGTCATTACCATTCGATCGGGCCCCTTCCGCAAGTCCCAGCACAACAGCCATCATCGTAAAGCACCCAGCTACACCAGACGTCCATGTCCCCTTTCCGCTTCTGGGGAGAGCGCGCAACAAGCTCGCTGCAACCGGGAAGCCTTCATGGAGGATCAAATGCTCAAATAATCAGATCTCCACCACTCTGAGGTAGGAAACACTAGTGGAAAGAAACTGCCCTACGAAACCACACTATACGGCACCAGCCCCGCCAGCGCGTCCTTCCGCCACTGCGATGTTCGCCACGTTCTCCCGCGGCGCTGACCCGCGCAGCCGTGCTCGACCTCGGCGTCTCGTCACGAAGTTGTTAGGCAGTTCAAACGTCGACGTGCTAGAATAACTCACTCTCTCTGCGTTCTTGGCGTGGCGCAGCGGGATAAAGTAGAGAGATGATAGATACACAGACAAAGCTTAAGAGCTCAGAGGCTCCCGCTGCATACGTGACTGCTTGGAGGCGGTATTTGGATGGGAAATCTAGGGTTCGCTTGGTGAAGAGTCTATCGAAGAAGCCTGGACGGGGAGGTGAGTGGCAACATGTAGGGACGGCGAGTGCGACGGGGAGTTGGGTGCATGCGGGCCGGCTGGCGTGGTGGGGTGCGCTTTATTATCTCCTCACGACGTTCGGCCCTGCTTAGCCGCCAGACGATGCCAGAATCTCCAGGTGTTAACCGGAAAGCCCTACGAAGGCGCTCCTGATGGGAGGTGCAGGGTGCTCGGAATGAACGCTGTTTGTCGTCCAGGTTCTACATTGCCACCTGCCGCCCCATACCCAGCAGTGCTCGTAGCCCCACTTATCTTCGGCCTCTGCGCATCTGCCGCCATCTACCAGGCCGTCCTCTTCCACATGAGTGCGCGCCGCACCGCCCTTGGCGCATGTAGTGGCGGGTCGATGGGCTGGCCGACCGCTCAACGTCCGCACGGAGGCACAGCAAAGCGAACGTGCACCAGCCGCGTGTTGCTCGTAGCGTACCAATGCGAAGGTCGGCAGGTGGGTTGTTCTCGCGGGACGATGTAGGAGGCGAGGGTGAAGATGCGGTCAGGATGCGTCATCTCTTTCGTGGCACCGATGGCGTAACGGGGAACGCTAGCCTCGGTAGGGGCGATCGACTTCCCTGTGATCGTTAGAGCAGCGAGGGCGGCGTTATTCGAAATTCCAGGCAACGTTAGACCGGCCGCGATGGGCTAGGCAATCTCATCACTTGCCGGATGTCCGTCCTTATTCCGGCGAGCTGCGCTCTTTGGAGTACCATTGAGCCAGGTCGTTGCTTCCACTGACGACAGCTCCACGCGTGGCCTTCTACGTTCAGACTGATTGAACTTTCGCTGAATGCGGCTCTGCGTGAAAGCCTCGATCTTCTCCGGCCAAGCTACCAAAATCCCCGTGGTGTGCCAAATTCCCATCCGAGCGACTCCGTCCCACCACCATACAGACCAACCCCCAGAGCCCCAAACACCATTCTTCAACGCCGCGTCCTCCTCCTCGCTAAAAACGTGCAGCCCACACTCAAAGTCCTTCCCGGCCACTTCCTTCCAACAAGCCACACCACCAACCCCTCCCCCCGCCGAAAACAACCCGCGGCTAGAAGTCAAAAGGCCAGAGCGAGAGATCGAGGCCACCAAACAACCCACCCACAGCTGCGCGACGCCCGAAACTCGATGGAAGCAAAACTTCGACGCGTCGCAACAAGGTTGGCTCGCGAGATGCATGTCGCTTTTTGCCGCCCGGTGCGGTTCCCGGGCTCGTGGGCATCTTATGTTTGGGGTTGAGCGAGCGAGTTTGTTGATGCGGGCACTGCAGGTTGTGCTGGGGCGGTGTTGCGGTGCTGGGGGGGTGATCGGCGAGAACGCCCGCGATCGGGGTCTGGCTCTCTTCTGCGGGTGGAGGATGGGTGCGGTTGGTATAGGGAGGGAGATGTGGGGACGGCGGTGCGGCTTTGATTGACTGCATCTCAGGGGGTCTGTTGGTTTTGGGTTTGTGCGCGGTTGGAAAAGAAAATAGAAGCCATCTATTGGGTACCTGTTGGGCTTCTGAATTTGGATCTTTAGGTCGAGTCTGGTACATTTGATGGCGGTCTTGGAGAGAAGGGTGCGACACGCTGGTGGCTGGTGATGTGGTACATGGTGTGGATGTCAAACTGAATACCGACGACTGGTCCTCTCTAGTTGGTCGATGCTTGACGTTAGCTTCTCTACCCCAGAAAAGCCATGTCTTCCAGATCGAAGGATGCTCCCACCACGTTGTACAAATGCGGCTGGACGAAATTAGATGTCTTGTGTGTCTTCAGCACCAGATATGCTTTGTGCAGGATCTTTATTGATTTCCTGTTTGACCCAAATCAGTGACTTGCCGCCGTCTTTACCTTTGAAAAGGAAAAACAATCTCATTTGCCACATTTTAAGACCCACTGAGTTCAGATCACCATTACCCAGTGGGCGGGACAGGATAACGGGGAAATGCGACCACTATGGACGAGAAGACCCAAACAGTTTGCACGGCCTTTTCAGTTCTCTCCTCCGGGTGAGCAGTAAAGACGCAAGCCTACAGGCTATGGCAGAGGTGTTAGCGTTCTTAATCTCTGGTTGGCTCACGCACTTGACTCCGGTACGCCCCAAATCTGTCTTCCGTCGAATCAATACTCAAACTCCCTGTGGGAGATGCTATTAAGTCGCCGCGCTTCTCCATCCGGATGGACGACGTCATTTGCCATAGATACTACTAATATGTTGCCGCCTAAGCATTATACGTATCTCTGCGCCCCCATCTTCTTAAGAGACGCGCCAGAAAGGTTGTTTTCAAATACCTTAAGGCTGCTTACCGTAGGTACTGTGAAGTTCTTGATACCAGAGACACAAGACGACAAAGCGGCCGAGACTTCCCACGGCCAAAGCAATGGGAGGTTTCATCCACCGAACGCACGCGAGAACTCCTTCGTGTTGTGTTACTCACTGAACACGATCGTGTAGCAGTCAAAAATGTTGGGGTTGTTCAGTTTGGGAAGGCAGGCACGGGCCCTCCCGATCTCGGATCGCGGTCGAGAGTGCACTTCCGATCCACTCTCGACCACTCCCGACCACTTCCGATCCACTCCAGACCACTTTCGATCCCTAATCAAGGTCGAAAGTGGACTCTGGATCCATCACCCCAATCACTCCCAATTGCCTTTTCGAACACGGTACTGTCTGTTGGTGCAGGGCATTTCCGATCAGTAATACTGGAGTATTTGGGTAGTTGAAGCGTGTGTGTTAAGTGTGAGTCGGTGGGACAAGGTAAGAGGAGCGCAGATGACGAGTGCGAGTACAGTGGGGAGAGGAAAAGGAATTTACACAACCAAGGGCAGAGCGCTTGCGATGGATACATATTGTTGACGAGTGAAGGCTCCTCGGCGACGGCGTGGTATTCAGCTTGAGGGAAGTGGTGCCGGCGGTCGTAAGCTGCGCTGCCTGACCACCGCGAGCACAAAACTGTAGCGCGTGAGGCAGAACCGTAATGGCGCCACCCAGCAAGTTGAAAGCCAAGCAAGAGTCAGCATCCCAGCGAATAGCAAGCCGTCTGGCCGAGATGTCACCGTGGCGAGGGCTCTTTGCAATTTGCTGCGTTGGCGAAGAAAGCAGGCCGGAGTGATGATGGAGGCGGAAAAGTCGACGTTGCAGCGAAGCATCCGGTTGAGGGGGAGCCAGGCGAGTACCCGCCGGTGAAGACGGTCGGCGGTGAGATGCGGAGTACTTTCTCTGCCAAAGAAACACCAACCCAATCCTGCATAAAAAGAGCTGTAACAAAGGCTCGCCACCTTTCTCATCGACAGGAGCAACCTCACTGCACACTGGATTCCGATGTTGGCTAGAACTGTCCACTCCCATCTACCATCGAACGCAGCCATCCCCTGACCGATCCAGGCAAAAAAGGATCGATGACAAAAAGCCAGGCCAAGCCCGCGTGCCTGCGACTCTGCACCTCATTGTAGCAATGGCAGGTAGTCAAGGTGAAGGGAGCGGGAAAGGTGGGGATGGAGGAGAAACAGCAGCTGCCGAACTGTGGGATCTGGGGACGAGGAAGGAGGGGTGGGAGAAAATCATGGTAGGAAAAAAGCAGTTTTCTCAAGACGCCTCTACCGTCTTCCCACCATTCACTGCTGTTTTGCTTTTATCGTTGATCCCTCCGTTTCTCCTCATCCGGTTTACCTTCTTAATATTATTATCTTAGTACGCAGGTCTCTCCGCCGTTGACCTGAGTATTCGAGTGTGCATCACATCTGCCGGTCTTAAAACCCCCGCTAGAGACTTCCTTCCTCATCACCAACAGCTATTTACCGATAGGTGCTCTCGATCGCTAGGCTCGTCTGTGGACTTATCGCGTAGCCGCGCTTCCTATTCTTACGTCGGTTACTCCATCCCCAGAGTTACCTATTCGTGGCCATATTCCGGCCTCTTAGAAGCCGTCATTTTCCAGCCACCCAATTTTAAACCGTCTCGAATTTGCGGAAATCCTCATTGGATAACGTTGAGAAAACACACCGACGACGCGCCGTACTAAAGCAGTGTAAACCGATCTAACGGCAACTACCCTTTCTAGTAGCAGTAAACCCTTAGGCACGTAGTGCACTTTCAAATTTACTGCAGCTTTGCGTACGAGCATGAGTATCTTGCACATAGAGCTCCCCAGCACGTGCCCTTCTTTCTGTCCCAAACAGCAACAATTTTGCTAACCCCCAGGAAGGAAGCAAAGGAGATAGAAACAAGTCGACAGAACCTCCTTCGTTTAACCAAGGCAAAAGGCATATTACCTGTACCTTTTACTACCAAGCCCGTCCATCCAAGATAACTCAGCTCCGTTTCCGCCCCAGGCAAATCCAGCCCAGCACTAATTCCCAACTCAACCAACAACTTGCAACACGCCTAATCGTCAGCCAACAAAACACCCTCCACCAGCCCCCCTCACTCCGCAGAGCCAAGAATAAATAGACCGACTCACCAACTCCTACCGTTCCTCGTGGTCGGATCCTTTTTTGCCAGCAAGGCGGGAGATTCGCGGTCTCCGTCAGCGTGAGTGTTACGAAGAAAAAATTCGGTATGTTTCAAATATTCCTGCGCTGGCCGGGGAGGCGACCGAACACCTTTTCCAAATTGGAAATCGGGTGCTCCAGATCCAAGAGAATCGTAAACATCGATGGCCAACCGCGGGAGCTAATTCCAATTCCGGATCTTCACTACTCGTCTAAGTACTCGTGACCGATTCAAGCAGTGCATCGCATTTTTTAATTGTATAGGCTATAGCGTAAGAGGTTCGAAATTCCAGGACATCTACCCTCCCCATCCCCCGGATGTTGAGTAGGAACACCCAGTCTTCCTATTTATCCGCTCTGTTTGAAGGAAATGCTTGCTTAATACCTATATTTACTTCCTAATGCACCTCTCCGTGTTCTTGAGTCTGGATTCAATCCCCTCACTCCATCCACGTTACGTCTCACTGCGCCCCGATCAACGAGACATCCGCTGGCAAAGCCAAGCTCGTCGGGCACATACGCAGGATGCTGCTATAAGCTTCTGGTGTAGGAAAAGGTGCGCATCTATATCCCAATTCAGAGAAGTTTGCCCGCCGAATGGCAACGCAGAGGCCGTCTCGAATGTTCCAGCCCGACATAACGGTGATTGGTGGGAAAGCCAGAAGTGCTGGGCGGCAATTGTGTGGTCGCCCTTTGGTTGTAGTTGTCGAGGATGTAGCTTCCGAGTGCGTCACTGCATGTCCAGACAACGGCAGCATAGAGCTCGATTTGAAAGTAAATGCGTCCGTCCGACGTGGTCAGCGGCTTAGGTAAATCGCAGGGATATAGGAATTCAGGGGTCCGCACTTTGCAGTGGATGGGGAAGATTTCAAGTACTCGAGATTTAATCCAGCAAACTAGAGAGTGGCCTCCAGCTATGCGAATCAGCCGGTGTGTGAAATAAATAAAGTGGTGCGGCCAGTTATCATCCTGGGCAAGTCCTTATCTTTTTCTCGCTGTTCGCATCAGCGGCCCAATGCTAATCTCTTGCGTCTGTGCCTATTCCTCCTGCCCCTCAAAGTGAACTAATTCCCCGACTTTTGCTGCTATCGATGACGAGACCGGATTCGAAAGCCTGTCAATACCCACAGCGCCACTGTGAATCGCTCGCTATTCATGGCCAGTATGAGCAATGAGCTTTTCATGTCATCAAAGCGAAGCCCTTCAACAACTAGCCTCTGAGCAAGTCTCAAGTCTTCTACTACAACTCGCTCTTCTTCCGTTCGTTCCCTCGTTGCCGAACGTGGCCGTGAACATACGTCGAACGCAAGAAAAAATGACGGCGGTGAACCCCAGCTTACTCAGCCAGCCCAGCGTGAGGCGAAAAGATAAGATTTAGGTCTGCTATACTAAGGGTTGGGGCGGAGAAGGGTGATGGGAACCTAGGGCGTTGAAAAGCAGTAGTTGGTCCAGTGAATCTTCTACTGTAAAAATGGTGCGGCATGATGGCTGGCATGATGGCTACGCCTTGATTCGCCCTCTAGCTTCCTATAATGTTGGCCGCACGGCGGCGCTGGTTTTTTCCTTGCCGCGGAGCGCAAAACCGCTTTTCTCGGTAGGTCACTAAACTGACAAACTCTTTACGTCGTTCATTTCAACAGTATTTTTATGGGCCACAAAGGCAGGTGTTCGCTCTCCTTTACGCGTGCCAATGATCTTCCTGTTCTCATTTACGTTCTCCCTAATGTTTATCCCTGCCCCGTACCCTCTCCTCTCAAGCTCTACCCCATGCACATCAGCCTCATCGACAACCACTACACCCCATCAACATCGATTCTCCTCAGCGTACCCTCCCCAGTCCAAGTCCGCAGCCCCACCACCCCCTCATTCATCCCCCGCCACCACAGCCTGCATAACCCACCCTCCCCCCTCCGGATCCAGAACATCATCCAACCACCGCGCCGAGCAAAGACTCAGCGTATCCTTGCCTTCGCCAGCATCCGGCAGGCGTACAAAGTACCCCATAGTGTGACAGCCCTCGCCCCACATGGGGCAATAAAACACCTTCTGGCACCGCTTATTGCACTGCATCAACATCTCGTGATGGCGGTGCGCCGTCGGGCAATCCCGGTACCTGTATGTTAAGTCGGCGGTGCCCATGTGCGGGCAGACGGGCTGGTCGCACGCGCTGAAGAGCCGCGCGGCCGCGTGCGAAGAGACGTGCTCGCGCGGCTGCACCTCTACGACGGCGTGCGTGCGCCAGATGCCGATGCTAGGCACGCGGTTGGGGGAGCGGGTGAGGACGACGGTGTCGCAGTCGGGGCAGTCGAGGGACTGGTGGACGGCGGCCTGCTGCATGAAGGTGCGGCGGTCGAAGGCGCGGTGGACGCGGAGGCCGATGCGCCGGCTGGAGAGGGCACAGCGCCGGTTGGAGAGGGCGCAGCGGCGGGTGGTTGGGGGCTTGGGGCGCTCGAGGGGGGGGGAAGAGAGTGGTTGCGTGGCTGAAGCCGCAGGCGGAGCACAGGAGGTGATTGGGGGCGAGGCGGTTGCTTTGTTCGGCGTGGCAGCTGCGGATGTACCGGTCGAGGTGGCGGCGGGTGTAGAAGTCTATTCGGTCGCTATTAGTGCAGGTTGTCTTCGGGGCGAGGTTGTAGAGGCTGTGGGAACATGCTCGCAGCGAGAGGATGTCAGCCGTGATAGAAACGTTCTAGACCTACCTCTGGAGCTTTTCCTCCAAATCATCGAGTACCTTCCAGCGGCAGTGTTGCTCTTTCTTGGTGGTTGGAAGCATTCCGGACACGGTGAGTCGATAGAAGGATGAATAAGGTCCGTGGGCCGAAATTTGAGTTTGACGAAGGCCGAGTCGGGGACCATGTCGCCGTGCGTTGTTCCCGCCAACCCGCCGGCTCCTTTCGAAATGGGGTAGTACTGCGGTCCTTTGCGAATCATGGTGCGTGAGCGGAGGGCCAAATCTTAAAACGAATGAAATGTCGATGTGCGTTGGAAGAGTTAAAAAGAGAAATGCGGGCGTTGAAAACTTTTACATTATGCAATAAGTGTGTGGGCGAACCCTGCGTTTAAAGATACCATGGTACGAACTGGACTGATTCGAAATGAAACCGAATTCTATAAAATTATTGACTTTGATGAGGGATCAGGGTCGCCTTGCCAGGAAACCTACACGAGAATACTTGAAAAGTCCTCTGCATTCACCGCTGAGTGCTGCACCACCTGGAAAATGCCTAGAGAGCTATATCTGACTCACCGCCACAGGCCACGGGCCTCGGCCTCCCCTCTCCGCCTCCGACGCACACCACTCCGCCGCCTCGTTTATGCTACCGGTGGCACCGACCGCTGTTGCCGGGAGTCTCGACGCAGCGTATCTGAGACGACGGCCCCGACTCTCGCAGTGAGTCGTGTCGCACCGCATATGCGTTTCGGATATGTGATGGAAGGTTGTAGGCGCGAGCGTTTGGGGGCAGGAGGCTGGGGTGGTGCGCAGGCGGCGGGACGGTTGGGGACGATGGCAGGACGGGGCGCGTGGGTGGCAGCGTGGCTTGGTGGTGGAGCGTTTAGCTTTGGCGTTGGCTGCGGGATTTGGGGGACGAGGGAGAGGGGAGGGAACTGTACCTCGGCTACCGACACAACCACCGCTGACGCGGCCTTTGAATCTGCGTTCAGCGCCCCAGCGATATGGAGAAACGTCCATTTTGGCAAGCCTACGCACCAGAAACCCCATCGCCTTCGCGACCTCCCCTCTCACATCTCTTCCCCCCGTCCAAGAAGTATAAAGCGACCAGAATTTTTGCGCTCAACGTCAACCGCCGCCCTGCTCCTGAGCGAAGCCAACACTGTTTCCGAGGCCGCTGCAGCCCTGAGCAAGCGTTCCAGGTGACAGTGCTGTTGTAATAACGCCTGGTGTCCGCGGACAACGAGCGCTCGTTATTCAATGCGATGGCAAGCCTGCCAACGGTTTTGCCGGTCCATGGTCTCCGAGATTGATGATCTGGACGTCGAGAAAACGGTTACCGAGAGGCTTGTTCGTGTTTTCGAAGCTGTCGAGGAGGCGCGTATGAATGTCGATCGACGATGTTGCAGGACGTGCAGCCCGGTAAGGCGAGGCGGATGGGGTCGGTGGAGGGTGGCGTGCCTGTATTAAGGAAAGGGTCAGCAGCGCACGGGAGATGGGGAGAATGCTGGAAAAGACGCGCATTCGAAACCAACATACAGGAGTTGCATGCACGAGCCTGTTGCTGTCTTTTCGCCGACAGATTTGGGTCAACACAGGCATGGAGAAGTAGCGTCGGAACTCTGCGACTTTTGACTGGTGTCGGGAAGGCTGGCGGTCTTTGGAGATCGTGGTAGGCGAGAGGCAGGAGTGGTATGGTAGTTCGAGCGATGGATTCGCTCATGGGGACGGTGAGGACCATTGCGGCCGTTGCTGGATGTCGGCGCCGATGGAAAAGCGTTGCTCGACTGCGTCGTTCAGCTGATGTGGGCGTATGCAATGGGGTGGTGAACTGCGGCGGGCGCATGATCGGGCGGGATATGGTGGTCCTGGAAGTGGGAGGCGGTGTCGCGATGTTGTTGTTTGCTTGTAGAACCAAAGAGCGAGGCGTTTGGCGAGGAATGACGTCACTGGTCGGCGTCTGCCTCTCAGTCCCACGAAACGCGCCTCTTGTTCACGCCCCTTAGAACATCCGTCCGGTATCTCAGCTTTGCCTCCCCTGCGCACCAGGACGTTCAACCTCAACTCCGCACCCCCTTCGCGCTCAAGATTCTCACCCGCCTTCCACCTTCCGCCGCGCCGCCGCCCTCCCCGTCACCTCGCGCCCGCCACCGCATTCACCCCAGCACCAACCCTCCCCACCCACACGCACAGCAGCCAGCAACACGCCCAGCACAGCCGCTCCGCTCCCACGACCCGCCGCGCCCAACGCGCACATCCGACACGTCAACCTAGACTTATCTACCTCGTCAAACCACCGAATCACAAGCCATGCCGCGACCACGCCAACAACCCCGACTCAAGCGTTGTCCAACTACAATTTCGGCTCGGTGCGGTGCCTTCAAGGAGCGCACACCATACCTGGGGTGGCAAAGGCACATGGGCGGTGCGTGCTGTTCAGCGACGCGGACACGGAGCCACGGTGTCGTTGAGGCCAACAAGGCGCACTGCGTCCTGGCTGGGGAGGGCCACGGGTCGCGTTGGGCGGCCTTGCATCCGTTCCGGCTTTGGGCTATCGTCGATCGCGTCACCGCGCGCGGTTTTGTTGGAGGGAGGTGATGCGCGCGGCCTGAGTGCCTGAGTTTCGAGCGGTGCGGCTCGGAAAAAAGGGCGGGGCTGCGTGCCAGCTTCTGCCATCAGGGCCGTTGGCATTGCTGTACCGTGTGGGCTTGCCCTTCCGCGTCCGCTGAAAGGTCCTGATAGCGGAAGTAGCGGCGATGATGAAGAGGATGACGATGGCGATGACGAGGGCGACCACTTCATACCGTCTGAGGCCATGACCCTCACCAACAGCAGCAACATCCTGGAGCAGTCTCTAACCGCAGTCTCTTAATTACATTGACTTTGCTAAGGGTCTTGCTGCCGTCATGACGAGCGCAGCCTAGATCGCTTCCATCGAAGGGTCCATGATTGAAAGGACGCTCGCCAGCTGCAAGGCGGAGCTGGGTTAAGGAAGAACCGCGTGTTCCTAGTGCTGGTTATTGGCATCTTGACACCACTCGCAGCTATTGACATGCCCTAGAGTTAGCGTTCATCCCTACTCCTCCCTCCCCATCGTTCTCCCCACCGAAACGTGACCTTCGATCGGATTTTTTCCACGCCCAGACTATGTGATTGCTGACAATAAGATCAAAGGTTCGCCATACTTCGACCGTGCCGAGTGCACACAGCCTCATATCCCATTGAAACACCACGCCCACACTTCCTGCTGCACGAAAACGCCCAAGGCTTTTCCCGCGGCCGCGACCTATAGGACTCGCAGACTTTCTGCGAGCATGACTATCTTGCTCTATATATAAACCGAACGACGCCGTTTTCTTCAGAATGGCTAGTTTGCGGGCCAGGTTGCCTTCGCGCTGCATAAGGGTGCAGCAGGTGTGATTGCGCATCGAGGAGACGTTGTCGCTATGCGGCAGGGCGGACCACCTGTTTGGTCTCGGGAAAGGCAGGGTTATGTCTGCCGTTGTAAGTGGTGCTACGGCGGCGCGGCATCGAGATATGCATGTCACGCTTTTCCAGGTAGCGTTTTGTTTGAACATTTGTCGTATTCCAAAGGAACAGAGGATGTTGGGATCTATGACGTGAAGGTTATTGAGTTTGCTGGCTACCAAAGCTATCAACTCTGATATATCTACAGGCTGACTTCCGTTGAAAAGCACTGACCTCGATTGCAGTTCGGTTAATGGGCTCGAGCTTTATCCCTACGTTGAGTTTTATCCCTGCGTATGACGAACATTTTCCTCGAGCAACCGCGGATAAACCTCGAAAGTCCTCCGGACTGTGCCCGAACGTATGACTCCACACAGGCAGGATCTGCAGCATGTCCAGCGAAGTGAGATTGGCACCCAGCATCCACACCGGGAAAAGAACTACTACCACTAGTCGCTCCACATCGTCACCTCCACTCATCAGCTGGAGATACCAGTGCAAGCAGGGCCCCAGTCTTTGCTGTCAACTCTACCGGACGCATCTTTGCGAAGACTTAGGGGAGGCCCATACGCCACATCGTCGCCGTGTCGAACCATACATACTTCAGAACGGTGTACAGCAATGTTGGTCTGCGTTGGGACATGAAAACGACGCCACGATCACTAGTACCAAGGACAGAGATGTTGTGAAAGCCGTGACGCCGGTCGGGATGAAAACCGTCAGATCCGTCCCGTCTCCATGAGTGTAACGGAGCGGATGACGTCTCCTCGCCAAAGAAAATGGCGGTGGAGATGTGTCCAGGTGGAAAAATGTGCATCACGCGTGCACCTCTCCGCCCTGGGTTAGCCGACTCAGAGAGATTCCGTAACACATTGCTTTCGAGTGCGATCTTGTTCTGTGATCTGGTCTGCCGAAACAGGCTTTGTGGCTCCGCTGCATCATTCTCTCTTTGGACAGCGAGTTGGCGCTCGCGACATCTTCTGGCTTTTCGTTCATCATCCTTTCCCCAGACGTATTTGGGAAAATGTGCCGTTCCGTGCTCCCCGCCGAAGCCATTGCGCCGCGGAAGGGTTGGTGGGGTTGGGACAGGGGGGTGCAAGCAGCTGGAGGTCGGGATTGCCGTCTTCCTGTTGGTTGAGGAGATTGGATATGGTAAACTTGGAGAGAGCAAGAGCGGGTCAAAGAATAGTGGAGAGGACATTGAGACTCGCCAACCAGTTCCCTCTCTCATCCTTGGTGGTCGCGAGACACTGGGAGCTCCCGGTAAGCCCTTTGCGACTGCTGGCCTGGCTCCCTCGTGGGGGATAAGATGATCAAGGAAACGTACTGGTTGGTCATGGGTGCCTGGCCAAATCGAAGAAGATGATGGAAATTTTTTCGAGCCGATCCGGGTCCTGACCGGTGACATGGGTGCATGGACGAGCGCAGCGAGGTGAGGAAATTGTCTCTCATCAATATAGCACATTTCAAGCGTTGCTACGACTACAGGCTTGAAAGGCCATGCGCCATTGCTGGGGCGTGGTCTGTTTCGATACTATACTAGTAGAATCACATTCTACTCGGGCACTCCCTCCATTTCCTTGAGCCCGCCGCTCCGCCCTCCAACCTCTTCTACAAAGCACAAAGCATCACGCGCACAGCCACCCACCTTAATCACGCCAAGCAGCGGCCACCCTCACAAGCCCATGCGTTTCAACGACGACCGACCCTTTGTCCGCTCGCGCCGTGTGCGCCCTTTCATCGGTTTGATCGTGGATCTTGGGCTCTTTCAATGCCCATGTTCGAATGAAGACAATTGCTCTCGTCGAACCGGCTGTACCTGGCTACTCGGCCAGTCCCAGGTCCGCCGGAGGAGGATACAATGGCTGCGGAGCCGTCCTCGTCCGCGTCGTCGGTCGACAACTCGCCCCAGCGGGGAAGCTCCCTCTCGCTCACATCGCATCCCTCGCTGTCGCCTTGCCGCCGACCGAGCTCTAGATCTCCGGCGTCGCGCTCCAGCACGGGAATACCCCGCCTGCGGTGGATTCGTGTTTGGAAATAAGCGCCGAAGTGTTGTCAATCACGACGAGGAAGAGGATGGCAAGTAAGTAAGTGTGCCTTTGCGGCAGTAGGCTCAGATTTACAGGTCAGTCTTGATGCTCCTCCGGCCAGATACCCCGGATAGTCCACAGCGAGCGATACCACCACCACGTTTTCTGCCAAACCACCGGGATTTGAGTTTCCTGGCCACAACCACATTATCACCCACGTTTTTCCGACGGGGCAACCATTGCCGCATTCCCATGCCGCAGCAAAGCGTACTCTGGCTTTCATTGGGGATAATCGAAGGACACTTTGCATAAGGATGACCTCCGCAGAGAAGCCTTGCCAAAGCCGGTAAATGTATATAAGTTGTGTGCGGCAGAGCAGAGAAGGCAAGTCTGTTGGCCAACGCTGTGCGACTTCAACGGGATCCCAAAACGCAGTGCACTGCAGAGTGGTTCAATCCGGCGGGTGCTAATTAGAACTTTAGCATGCACGCCTGTAGGAGGATTCTGTAGGCTAGTGGTGACGCTTAATCCCATCTCTTCGCCGCGATAGAAACTATTTCTGTCACTGCCTGTACGCCCTTTTTGAAATCGACCGCTTGCGTATCTGCTATTTTCAAAATTGACTACTACGCTATCATAGACTCCCCTGATTTTATGGCAACGTAATGTGGAACAAGAATATGGTAGCAGCTGGAAGTTCTCCCGACACCAAAATTGTTGTGCTCCGGGGCATTTAATTAGTAATGCTTGAGACAATCTCTCACATCTTGTTACCCTTGATAAAGTCCTCATCAATGCTGCACAGCTTCTCCACCGAGTGAGACACACAGTTAGCCCAGTCAATTGGTCAAATTGCGGTCATTCGAGCTCGCCAATCCGCCATCGCGTTACGACGGGTCGCTCTCCAGAAGCCTCACCTCCTACCAGTTCACCCGCTGGCCACGTGCCCTTCTCTTTGTACTCTTTGGACCCTTCTAGCTTTTCCTTCTTCTTCTCACTCCTCTCGCTCCAATACTTCTATCGTCACCGACCAAAATACCATCGACCTCACGAAATCATTACGGTGTTGGACTGTTCCTCCACAGCCCCCGCCAGTACTTCAGGCGCTCCGGAATGGTGTAAAGGAGACCAGGTCATCTGTAACAAGGCCGACCACAGTAATCTCACGCCGAGGATCATTCGTGCTGGCCTAAGCCTCACCAGTGTAGCTCATCCGCATGAAGAGGAAAGGGAACGACAAGACGTGGAAGAAAAGGAAAAAACCTCATTCCCTCTGTATTTCAGGGACTTAAGGTCGACCAGGGCGGCTCTTCAGACATGGGCTTGGCCGCCGTCTTGAGAGTTCGAAAAAACAAAAAAAGCAAAAAACAAAAATGACGCCCCCAGGTTCAGACAAACTAGATATTGCAGTGTCACGACGGCTGGAATCTAACCGTTCGATTTCTCGCCCCCGGCCTGGGATTCACCCCTGGATAGCCCAAGGTAACGCAGTATTGAGTGCGAGTCCATACCACTCCGGTAGCTGTGCATGCACAACCGTTCCAACCAATCATTGGGAATTTACACTTGCTGAACCTCCTCATATAGTACTCCAGTCTTCCTCGCTCTCCGTTCCCAAGCCATTGGCCGCCGGCTCTGACATTCACCCCGTCACACCGGAAAGCTTTCACGACAAGCGGCGATGAAGCGCAACACGAGCCCAGCGCAACCGCACTGCAATGCTCCCAGTCTCAGCACGCCCCAGTCACTTCAGCAGTCTCAAACCCGTTCCCACCCGCCACTGCCCCGCCCCACCTGCACTGCACCGCACCAAGCCACCGCACCAACCCGCCACCGCCGCCCACACCCTCGCGCCCAACGCCATCACCTAGTAGCCCATCCACTCACTGCCTGCGAGCGAGCGAGCGCGCCAAGCCACCGCTTCCGCTCCGCCACCCTCAAACAACATCGGTCCGCCCGCCTCACCTCGCCAATGCCGCCACCCCCATCGTCGCCACCAATTCCACAACCAGAACAACCTCCCCACCCCGCCGGCATCCTTGCTCAACCCCGACGCGCATGACATCCGCCGAAGCTCATGCGGGCTGGGAAGGGGGGGTTTGACGTCAGGCTCGTGGGCACAGCCGGGGCGGGTTGGGTGCGGTCGCGGTTGGGAGAAAGGCAGGGGGTGAGGAAGACAAGGGTGGGAGAAAGGCAAGGGACCAGGAAGGCAAGCGGGGGAGGAAGAGAGGGAAACGTCCGGCGCCGTCTCTCCCGCGACGAAACGCCCCTCGCCCACCGACGCTCTCCCTCCCGTCGCCTTACCAACAGCAGCACCCGCTGCTGCCCGTCTCCGCCAGGAGCCTTACCGCCTGATATCCAGCAGCTCTCTCGGCCAGCTCTCCGCGGCCACGTCAACCGTCTACAACACCGCCACTGGCTCCCTCCACCCGCCGCCCGTGCCCACATCCTCTCCCGCCACCGCACGCCCGTCCTTTTTAGCACGGCTGCCGCCTGCGCAGAGCTGCTCGAGACGGTAGTGACGCACCTGTGCCTCGCAGTTAAACAAGCTTGCGAACCGCAGTAAGGACTTTAAGGCAGGACAAGAGTAAATGCAAAGAGTTAGTAAGAGCTTGCGATGCTGGGGTGAAGCGCGGGAATCTGTGGTACGGTCTCGTTACTATTTGCCTCGTCTATCCGCGTGGCCATCCTCCCGAAGCTCGGATTCGGACAGAGACGCCAGCACTGCCCCGATCCGCAGAAATCAGGACGAGCACCGGGCCGGCATGGAACGATGGCAGATCCACGGCAAGAGTCCAGGAACCAGTGCGGCGACACCCAACACGCCGTGGTTTCTTAAAGATCAAGCGTTGCGTAGCCGCTTCTGGTGTCTCGTTCACCAGCATACGCGGTTCACTTGCGCGGAGTAGGTCGTCATGCCCGCCCCACTGCCGCGGGGGGCTGGCCATCTGAACTGATAGCTTTGCGTCTTCGTCCGATATACCGCGAGCAAGCTTTACGTTTCGGGGAGTCTCACGGCGTGGCACTTGAAATCGAGATTGTGTAGTGGAGGGGCGGGACAGGGGTACCGTATAGTAGGCGGTGGCATCTCTAATCGTCAGTATCAGACGCCTCAGTATGGTAGGGATTTTTATTCGTCCGTCTCGGAGGGCAGGCTTGTGGTTGTCAGACAGTCGCTAGAACTTAGCGTCTTGCAAAACGGAACCACGCTGATGCAGAGCAAAAAGACGTCCCGTCCATGGCATAACAGGGGGCAAAAGAAGAGGCTGTCTCCGCTCCCAGAGCCGAACTAGGGACCTTCCGATGGCAATAAGCCGTTGTACAGATGTTACAGTCGGACGTGATAAACCACCTACACCAAGCGGAGGGGGTGGTAGAGAAGAAGGTGGTCCTTCTTTGCTTGGATGGAGGGAGTGGGGGTGCGCACTGTTTATGTACGGCAGTCTGGGTTGGCGTACCATTTACTTGGATGCATATCTGGCGTTTGTGGAGGCTGGTGTGTCGGTGCTACCGTTCTACCGGGTGATTGCATAGAAGGATGTTCTACGTGGGTAAGTAGTGTATCAGTGAGCAGTCCGAGGAAAAGCATACAATCAAGTTGTATTCCATTTTGCAAAGGAGTAAAGCAGGATGATGCGGTTAACGGGCCCGGGCGTAAAGAAGCCGGACGAACCCAAGAAGATGCTGATGAATATGGAGGTATTTTACCGCTCACGACCACCGAGGATCAGCGTAAGGATTCCGTCTACACGGCATCGTCATCACGAGACAATAGAAGCCATCCTGATGCCAGGACGCTTTATAAAGCCCGAAGGCCAATCATATTACCCCACTGTTGTGCGTGATCCAAAAGAGTACGGAAAGGGTAGCACATCGCGGCACCGATGAAGTCGTGCCTAGGCCGGTGGGAGAAGACATGGAACCAATCGTCAACCCACAGCCAGCCAGAACGGTCGAACATGTCCAGCGGCGTGCCTGATCGACTTCCGCAGCCGCTTTCTGGAGATTCATGGAGTGGGAATCACACAACGGGTCGTCGCTGATGGGGTGTGAGCAGCGACTGCCGTCCATTCGGGGGGGCGTGGTTTGACGTGGTTGTAACGTTCAATACGGTGAGCGTGTTATTGGCTTTCCGCTGGGGATTGCAGTCAGCCTTTTGCCAACCTGAACCGCCTTTCCTTTCTGACGCCCTGGGAAATGTGCTGGAAGTAGGGGCTTGGGGTTATGAGCGCAGCGGGTCCTTAAGCGTACTTTTGCGCCGATGCTGATCTTTTTGGGCAGAGGGCCGCTGCTCGTCTTCGACATCTCCCGAACATTGCTTTTCCTGATGGTGGTCGAGTTTTTGGGTGTTCTTTGGAGCCTTTGGAGCATACGTATACTGTGGAGCACATGTAAACGATACGTTTTTACCTGATGGCTGATTGTGCCTGCCATGCCGGAGTCTCTGCCACCTCTCTTCGAGTAAAACCTTGGGAAGTGTGCAGTATCTCTACTCGTAGATCTTGAAAGGTTTGTTTATAAGCTAGTGCTTTCTGGAGGCATTGTGCGTAACAGCATCGTGAGGACGAACGCGGTGGCTGGGCCATGGCATGTTCGAAACAGAGCTCCTTTTTCGGTCAGTTAAACCGCGCGAGAAAAGATTTAAATCCTGTCACTGGAGTTGAAGCAAGACCCAAAACTACATGTCGATTCAGAATGACGACCAGGGTTCAGAGCTGATCAGTTTGTTTGCGTAGAACCTTGGGAGGGATGACATACAATCTCTGCGGCAGCAACACGGAGCGGAGTCGATAGTGGTGACGAAGGACCGAAGCATTTGAAATGCATCTCGTATGCATCGGGGACAGTGGGGACGGGGTAAAGTAAACGTCGCGGGCATGATGGGAAGTTCTATGAAGCCGCCGTCTTTGTCGAGTGCAGCCGCGGAAGGAGAGGAAGGGTGTATAGCTCTACGAGGGTGACATTTGTATCCTGGAGGGCCTTCCCTGCTCTATATCTGGTGGAAATCACTAGCTCATTAGTGCCCTAGAACTGGCGTGATAACAGTAGGGTTAGCACAGAAGTACGACTGTTGGTGATGATGCAGACTTGCTAAATGATCAACAACAAGAGACCAACAAGACGGCTATTCAGTCACTGCCAGTGTGGAAAAAAGTCCATCTCGCTGTGTTCCAAACCCCCTTTACTTTCCTAAATACAGTCGCTGACCTAGTCTAACTCCGAGCTCGGTCTCAAATATTCTTCCCGGATAGGGCTCATTCGTGGAATGGTAATTTGAATCCAAGTAGTGGAGTAAGAGCTGGATTGCCCCGTACCTGCGTCCTGGTCTCGACGAAGTGCATACTATATACATATTCCCAACACCATTATTGAGTCTAGTACGATTGATCACCAGTTTAAGCAGGTGAAGCGATGTATTATGGCTGCATGGGTGGTTTCGAGTGTGCCGATTCGCTTCGCTTAACATGGTGCGTGAGAGCCTAAGGGCCTGGGGTTTGCACATGGTGCCGGTCAGGCACATAACCGAATACGGAGGAAGTGAGGTTGATATGCGAACGGAAGGGCGTGGCGAGACGCTGGTAGCTCTTTTGTTTGAGGGGAGGAATAGAATCCTACTAAAGCCCGAAAGTGAGGAGAGCAACCGGGGCTGGCCTATTGCTGGACGTAGAAGAGAAAGTTGGGTAGGCGAAAAGATGTTGGCACGCGCTTAGCGCATGGAACGATGAGGGGAAAATATCCAGTGGTGCGTTGCCACAGGTCAGAAAGCGCCGACGGTGGCTACCCCATCCTCAATTTCCACCCGTGCTGCCTCGCTTCCGCTTTTTTCAAACTGCTCATTCCACGCACTCCAGCAAAACGATCGACGACGACCTTTGCAAGCAGACACCTTTGCATGTCACATATCCCGGCTGCCAGCCCTCCTTCTTTGCGAACACTCAACAGAAGACCTCTCTAGGGTGTGACTGACCTTCGCACAGCGATGGGTGGTGCGACCGACGAGGTGCTTGATGCAAAAGCGCGGCAATTCTCTTCCACAACGGCCATCAACTTAGAAAGTGGTCTCCCCGCACCCTCTCTGCCTTCGCTCCAGGGATGCTAACCTTCTGACCAACAGCACTACCACCGCTTCCACAAATGTCCCGCCTATTTCCGCAATAGGTTTTGTCGCTTTCGGTTTTCGTAGCCGGCCTCGTGAGGCGATACAGTCCACGTTTCGCGAGACTGGACGATGCGGTGAGAGTACGTCGTTTGGACAATAGGCACACTCAGGATAGGAGGAAGCTCGGGCGAGTCGAGGCCGAGAATTCCGAGTAAACAGACCAGTAGGTCTGACTACAACAGCCGTCGTTGAACTTGTATTAATCGGACCTATCCCGCGTCTCTGCTGTTGTCTTCACCAGGCGCATCTGACAGCGATGTCCTTTGCGCCTGACGTACAAGAGGACGGGACGGGATTGCGAGGCATGATGTTGCTTCTGAGCAACTCCGGCCATAATGTCTACCTCCTCTCCACCCCTGCCGGCTGGATACAGTGGACATCCTTTCATTATTGAACGGGCAGGCGAACCAAACGTGGAATCGCTGGAAAAGGACGTTCAAGAAAACAGGAGCTGAGAAGCCAGTCTATTCTTGGACGCCATCACTGTATGTATGGCCAGTCGCGTGTCCCGTTGCGTCAAGCACCATGGCGTCACCCATCGCGCCGCGACATCCGCCTTTCGAGATTCGACCACACCAAGACATTCCCTCTCCTCCGACGTACAATGAACTTGAAGCAGAGCGCCGGCAAGAAGTCTCTCTCTCAGCCCACTGGCCTTGTCTCACCTCACCTCAGCTCTCCAGCAAACGAAAGCCCGTTCGCGTGCCACCGCTCCTCCCAAACTCCCCATCCACACCATCCCAGCAGCAGCAGCGAAAAAGACCCTCACACCCCCATCCCCGCACCGATCCTCCCCTCCCCAGCACTGATCCACCATACCCAAGCGCAAGCACCTCAACCCATCCCCGCCCAAGCCAGCCCACCAAACGCCGCATCGTTCCAGCAACAACACCCCCAAAACCCCAACCCACCACCCCGCCTCCCGCATCCTCGACGAGCGCCCTACGGAGCACCTAACCGACTAGGCAGGCAAGGACGCCGACGCAAGCGCTGGGAGCCGACCTGGCAGCCGTTGCGTGTGCAAACGACATTCTGGTCGAATCGTGGCAGAACCGCAGCGATGATGGTGTCGTGTCGTGAGTTTGGTTTCTCTTCCCGCTCTTTTGGGGCGCTGAGCTGACAGTGGGGGGTTTGCAGGATTGAAGGCTCTAGCACGCCGACGCCGACGCCGACGCTCGCCTCCGACGAGAGCAGTGCGGCTGCCGAGCATCAAGACAATAGCAAGGCAAACGGCAGCGGCACGAACAAGGACAATTACGGCCATGGCAATGTCGAAGACGGCAGCTGCGACGCTGCTGTCGAGTCGGAACGGTGACTCTCCCCCGACGCTTATCCTGGCGATACCATCGTGGTTGCGCGCCCAAAATGCTCGTCGGCGTGGTGGTGAGCGCGGCCGTTCTTGTGGTGGCGGGCTCTAGAAGTTGGTTGGTTCTGGATGAGTGAGGGGCGCTTGTGTAGCACGTGTCTCTTATGTACATAGTGCATGATTATGTGATTGTCTATATTATAGCTGGTCTTTTCTCTTTTTGTTAGTTGGGGTTCGGATGTTCGGATACTGCAATGGGGGCTTGGTTAGTATTGGGTACTTTAGTTGCAGATGAAACGAAAGAAAGGTGATTGCTATTTTCTTTGGTTTCTTTCGTTGTATGCGTGGATGAGTACTTCCAACATCATTTCCCGTTTGACCTACCATGGAGTTCTACCGTATGTGTCGCACTCTGTAGGAGCGGGTATTGGGATCTTCGTTTCAACCAGTGCCTAGGGATCGAAGGCTTGCATTAAAACTTTAATGCAGCCGTCTTGATGCAGAAAGCCCAACGCAGCTGCCGCTCCCACTCCGGCGGACAGAGTGAGTGCTGGACCGAAACGCTCCCCGCCATAGAGCTGTTCGATGGCCTCTCCCTCTCCATCGGCGTTCCATGTCGCTGTTACGAGTGAGGGCGTGGAGAGATTCGATAGAGGCATGGCTGCAACGCTTACTTCAAGGAACATGCGCTGCCGGCAGTAGGCGAGTACGAACAGGCCATCACGCTCTGCTCATCTACCGCTTAAGGCGCGCCAGCTGGACCACACAGAAGCCGTCAAAAGGAGACGGACAATCAGAAAAGCCCGTCGCAACCCGAGTTTGTTCACGATGGCTTGGCATGGTGTTGAGCCAGACCGGGCCTAGCGCGTCACGCTAAGCTGCCCTCCGCTCCTCCGCGTCGCCGCCTCCAACCTGGAACACTTTCCCACGCAAGCCAACCAACCTCCACCGTCAACATCGCACAATCGCTCGCCGCGTCCCCTCGACCACGGACGACCTCCCCTCCATTCATCGCGCGCCGCGCCCGCGTTCCGGAGAACTGTCGGTCGGTCAGTTGGACCACTTCGTCGACTTCCACAGCGAGCAGTCGCCCTTCGAGAAGCAATCACATCCTCGCCTGCCCACGCCGCCGAAAGCAAACATCCTAAGGCGGCCCGTCCGCTCGACAACAGCATTATGGCTATGCGGGCCGCAGGAAACGGTGCGGCCGTCGTGTCAGCCGCTTAGGTCTGGCCACGGAGATTATGCTGGATGGCCATGGTCGGCTTCGGGTACTTCGAAACTGGCCCGCTCGCGCTCGACCGAAGCACCGATACAAAGTGCGCACTTGCCGGTGCGTCCGGGGATGGAGGAGTGCGTGCCTTTTGCTCATGCGTGTCCTTTCCCGCCAGTGGCGGCGGATGGGAAGGACAAGAACAGCCCGTTCGAAAAATCTAGGTCACAGCATATGCCACTTTCTCGCTTTCTTGGAATGGGATTGCTGATTCTTCACCGCCAACAGTCTCGACGTCGCCACGATCGCCGCCGCGAACTCCACGATCCCATCTACTCCCTCCCTCCCACATACCGCGAGCTTCGCACGGCCCACGGCCCAGCGCAAACCTCTGAGGGCGACACCCGCCCCGATCCGCCCTTCGTCCAGTCGCTGCCTCGCAGCGGCCGCCGTGGCGCTGGTCGCCTTCCTCTGCGACGATCGGCTGTCGCTGCACCCCTCCAGCGTGGCAGCCAGAAACACGCGTGCGATGGGGCAGAGCATGTGGAATGGTCTCTGACGAGCATCACGGCCGTGGAGCTGCAAGCCTTAGGTCAGGTGGTAATCATCCACCCCTCCGGAGCCAAGTTGGTCATCTCGCGGAGTGAA
This sequence comes from Dothiorella sarmentorum, assembly GCA_023082095.1. Taxonomy (NCBI): domain Eukaryota; kingdom Fungi; phylum Ascomycota; class Dothideomycetes; order Botryosphaeriales; family Botryosphaeriaceae; genus Dothiorella; species Dothiorella sarmentorum. Next base: position 48,728 of record JAJMVL010000092.1, on the reverse strand, counting down.
CGCTCCAGTAGAAGTCCTCGATCCTGCTGTCGGGATTGCCGGACGCATGACCGGCGAGCACTTAGTGGCCGACGCGGCACGGGAAACAGTCGGCCCGGCGGCGATGGCGGCGGGCAGGAGTTGCTAGAGGGTGGTTAGGCACTGTTTGGGGCTCGGACTGGAAGACTGGACAGAGCGACGGCGTTGGTGGCGTTGCCTTCTTGTGCTGCGGTTTGGGCGATGCAGGCGGTTTGGCGTAAGAGAGGGCGATGGGGTTTGAGTGTTTGGGTGGTGTGAGGAAGGCGGATCGGGCGGCGCTGGGCAAATGGACGTGGAGGTGTGTTCTGAGTGGTGTGAGCCCAACCCGTTGCGCGAATGCGGTCTGGCAGGCGCTTTCAGGTGACTGCGTCAACGCTGCCGACTTGTCGGGATGAGGTGGAGGAAGTGAGTAGCGGGCGAGGAAGTTAAGGGGGAGGACTTGATTTTTGACTGGACGTTTGCCTGGTAGGTTGGTGGTGGTGGTTGTGGCTCGCATGCGCTGGGTCTAGGCAGAAGAGCGAGCCTGCAAATCTAACGCGAGTAGCAAGGATCTGTGGCGTCATATATCCTATTCGATGGCCGCGCTGCCTGGGCTGGGCCTACGCGAAGCTGAAACTTAACCGGCTTGAGGAAGGTGACAGGCAATACCTACGATTGCAATGCTCGACTTGGTGCTGGATTGGCCTTGCCTCTACGGCACGAATAACTGACTGGAGCATGCAAATCTACGGCGCCGTATCTTACGGCAACTTCTATCTCCCCAGCAGACATGTGCATTGTTACATCCGCTAAGACTGTGCGAAACTGCGGCCTCTGGACGCATTTTCTTGCTCATGGTCTACAACGGCGGTCGATGCCAGCAAGGATTCGGGCGACCAGTGGCGAAGCTAACGGACCCAGGCAATTTGATCGACAGCAGCCATTTTCCGCGCAGTGGAGACATTATTGGCACCACCAGCGCAATGCGCAACACCTCCATCGCACCGCAAAAGCCCAGCTTCGCCCGTGCCCCATCGACACCGAGCGGAGTTCCACCACGCAAGCCACCCTCCGCTCACCACTTCAACATAGTCCCTCCGCAGGTACGCGTCGAATCCTCCTCCAAGCCCCACGTCACCTCGCCCAAATCGCGCCACAGCGCGCTGCTTCCCGCCAGCTCCCCGGCGTGGAGGAAGTGCTGAGAGATCGCGCCCAGCACCGTTGCTTGCACACTTTCCTCGCTGACCCGTTCCGCGACAGAAGGCAGACGAACGGGCGAGGTACACAGCCCGAGAGAAGAGATGGGCGGTCAACCTCGGCCCGGAACGGCGGATGCTGTGCCTGGGCACACTCGTTCAGGGCTGGGGGTGGAGCCGGCTGGCTCCCGCCTGTCCGCCTTTCGCGTGGCTTTTTGGTGGAGTGGGAAGAGCAACAACCAGCGCGGCTGCGAGAGCTATGATGGGGAGGTCGAGGACTGGGGCTGTGGATTTGCGCGTGGATGTGGTTGGTGTAGTTGCGATGTCGGGTTATTTTGGGGGTTGTGGATGTGGAAGATGCGTTCTGGACGGATGGTTCGAAGAGGTGTCGCTGTTGTTGGCGGGGTGGCAGTGTTGATGGTGGAGATGCTGGTACGTTAGTTGCTGAGGTCGAGATGGGTAGCTACCTAGCTGAGGTGGTGCCTGGCGGAGATACGTGGTGATGCAAGCTGGTATGGTGACTGAGTCGGGAGAAAGGGAAAGGTGGTAGTCGAATTTCCGTTACCACGCTGACAAGTAATAACAAATAGCTGTCTGACGAAAATCCGGCACAGTATTGGTAGTGTGTGTCCTTTTTGCTTATCTATACAAGACAACTCCACTCCCATTCCATCGTTCTCTTATACTACTATAATATATACTTCCTTGCCGCCTTAAGCGACTCTCCTCCATAAATTCCAGCTGCTTTCTAGATCTTCTTGTTCTCCTGCATATATCTATCGCTCCTAGAATCTCCTAGAATCTCCTTAAGCTGTTTTCCACTTTCCAAACTCCGTATACTATGCTTAGTGTTGGGTGGAGATCTGGATTCAATGTATAATTCGGTTATTCGGTAGACAGAAAATCAATCATACATTCTCAACAATGTACTCCCCGGCCACCACTTCTTACGCCGCATGCCGCTTTGGACCATCTCGAGAGGGAAACGAAAAATCAGCGAAAAGGGTTAAACACAACCACCGCTGCCGCCACCCCCGCCACCGACTTCACGACTCACTCACTCACCTAGCGATTTCCCTCACCACCTTCGGGCGGCCTTACCACGTCTTTTTGAAAAGGGACGAAGCGGTGAAACGAGAACTGACCCATCGAGCAGCAGCAAGGGCTAAACCAGCCCCAAGAACACAACCACGAGAACTAAAAATTAGAATCAAAGGTAATAGCCGCTTCGCAATAGCTAGTATAGTCTGTACCCCAGCTTAGAAATATAGAATACTGTTTGGAGTCTTGGCGGCACGCGATTTTCCCCACGCGTGGGAGAAATCGCGTGCCACTAAGCCTGATTTGGAATAGCGCTTGGCCCGACTTGAAACTAACATGGAAGCTCGATGAGGCTGGTTTGAATCATGAACACTGTCAACTAATGACCGCACAGCACCTAACAAGGTCCCCAGCAGTCACATTACGCCCACAGTGTCATCTATCCAACGCTGTCTTTTCAAAGCTAGATGGGTTTTGCCAAGGCACTAGCGTCTCAATTCGGCAACTTCGAACGTTGAAGAAGGGATAAGGTCGGCCGACCAACGGAGATCCTCGGTGCTGTGCTACTCCACACCATCTCCCGTTACGATCCTTCCTAGCGCTGCGCCCCCATTGTCTATATCCCCAACGCGACCCTAACAGCCCTTGGAGTCCAGGGAGCACCCAAATGATCCGCAACAAACGTCCCATCCCCCCATCCTCGACGACCCGATGGCAGCATGTAGAGCCTTCCGGAGCCTCACAGCAAAACGCCCCACAGAATCGGTGCATTAGACCCGCAAAGATTGGTCCTACCCGACAGCGCTTTCCCCGAATCCAGAAAACCTTTATGCAGAATAATCACAGTCCCTCGGTTTTGGCCAGAAGCGCGCACAGAAAAACCACCCGCGCAGCCTACCAAAGATCGCCCTGCAAAATTTTCTCCAAGTCGAGAAGAAGAAAGACACATCAACGCTCGACGGGAGGGAGGCAGCCTAGCCAGCCAACCAAACACCCAGCAAAAAGTCCAAAAAGCGAGCGCAGCACTCTCGTCGCAGCCCCGCAGCAGCCGGCAACAACGGCGCACCGAACAAGCCAGAGAGCGGTGCGGAACATCGTCGATTGGCGCACCGCACCGCACCAGTTTTTGCGGGGGGAAAAGTGTGAGAGCGGAGAAAAATGGTAGGCACATATACCTCGAACTTCCTCTCTCCACACGTTCGACATCGGTTTTGCTGTTTTCTGCCTTTTCACATCTGGGAGCTGTGATAGCTGACCGGCTGGCTGGCTTTTGCTATGGGGTTGCTTCGGATGAAGGGACGCGATTGGCGCTGCTCTGGGTGTGGCTGGCTGGCTGGCTGGCTTTCCCTCTGCGAGTCCGGTCTGGCCGTGGGTCATTGGGGCTTGACCTTATCGTCGGCCGTTTTTTTTTTTTTTTTTGTGGTCGCCTGCTTGGGGATGGAATCGACGGAACCGGCTTTCAAATAAAATTTGGAGAGCGGCGGTAGGGTCGTCTACTTTGGATGTTCTTTCGTTCTGGCCTGCCCTGCTCGGTTGGTGATCTTCGGCAAGAGTTTCAACGCGCTGGCGGAGTGATAGCGCAAGCGGCGGTTGGTGTCCGCTTTGGGTTTGTCTGTTGTTCCAGAGTGAAGGAATCGCGTGGTTGGTGAATCTTTCCGCGTGGTCGTGTCTTCATCTCCCGCGGATGCTAAGGGAGCGTTTTCTCAGTCGGTATGCGGGCCGGTGGGGGGGTTGGACCGGTACTGGACGGGTTTGGCGATCTGGTTCTGGGAAGGATCAAAAGTCTTGGAGGCGTGAGGGTAGGTGTGGGAATTCTGGTGCCACCGTTTAAGCATTTTCCGACGCGGAAACATATAGTCTGAGAGGTGTCGCTGAAACGAACAAGATGTGTCACTGTCGTTCTGGAGTGATCTTCGGTTTTTAAAGTAGAGAGGTTGATTTGCAGCCGTGGAGGGAGAAGCCGGAGTTCTTGATCACTTTACGGCTGCTCTTGGGGCTATGGTAGAGAAATCCCAGCGACCTACCCCAAAAGCACCAAGGCCACCGGAGTGCATCCCCCAACCTTGCCCAATCCCAATCCCTCTTATCCCTCCCGCGCTCAGCCCAGCCAGTCAGCCCTTGACCCATCGCCCGTCCTTCCTTGTGTGTATCAAGCCTCGTTTCGCGCCGGTTCGTCCGACGGGGCCGCATGCGTGCAGGTGCCGGGGATCGTGGGTGCGTGTGCCGTGCTTGGCTTTGTTGTTCATGGCGACACTCCGTTGCGTGATGGCGGGAGCGGATCGGATTGGATCGAGCGTGGGAACCTTAGTCTGTTGGGCGGAAGGAAGGAAAGCTTGTCCGTTCTAGAGGCGAGGATGCTGGTGGCGAGCCGGCGGTTGGTTCTTGAATCGCAGAGACCGCGTGGGGTGCAGTACTTGCTGGGTTGGTGGGAAGAGAGTTAGGCGTTGTGAGATAGTGCGTAGAGTGGGGGGTGCCGGTTTGGGTTTCTGTGCAAAGTGTCACTGACATTGCAAACCACTTACAAGCTAGCTGTTTGGGCTAGCTTCTCTGACCAGCAGCCCTACTATGCGGATGAATCAGCCTCGCTGTGTACCTGACGCTGTTGGAGGATTAAGAGCAATTGTCGATCAAATTTTTCCATCCGCGCTGGCTACTTGGTCAGGCTGGAACTTCATTGCCGCGTTTTTTGCCCTGCGCACCTCTGGAGACAATCATCATGTGAAAGAAAAGGACGGTGCTGATCTGGGAAGTGGGTACACATACATAACTTGGTCCGTTTTCCTTGCTACCATGGACTACCGTCCCGCTGCGATGCTTGATCTCGTCAGAGGTGTTCAAGTAGTAAAAAGTTGCTACTTCGTCGGTGTCGGCGATGTCGTTCTGGTTGTTGATTTGCGGATCCACAAGGCTCCCTGAACGAGATGCTGATTGAGATGGTCGTTGGTTACTTCTGGATGGTAGCAATGGCTCTCTCATAATCTCCGAGTCCGCCTTCACAAACGACGAAAGATGACGTCGAGAATGCCGGCATAGGCTGGAGTTGGCGGACCATCTGTGCATTGGCCTCGTTAATGGGGGTAAGGAAATCCTTTGTGATGGGGGAAGTTTGTGGAGTCGTATCGAGACACTACGGAATGTTTTTTGCGTTTAGTTGTTTCGTCTGAATGCGGGTATTGTGCAATTTATGCACCTTATACCCAACGATGGCGTTGTGGCAGGCGATAAATCCCGGCAGTACTGTTGCTAGACGTGAAAATGGTGATGTCGGTCGTAGCGTTCCGCGCTTGGTTCTGAAGGCAAGGTGATGAGGAGTGAAGCGGATGAGCTGACGGTCAGCTCGGGCATCTGCATTAACATGTTGTGCCGGCAGTTAGCGTGGGGGGTGCTTGAGTTGGCACGCGATTTCTCTAACATAGCAATGATATCCTTGGGAATGCAGATAAGTTGAGGAGTTGAGGAAGCGGGTCTTGTTCTGGGTGAGAAAGTTTGTCGCGTTTGCCCCTCGCCGCCCGCAGAAAACCGAAACACGGCCCCAGCGCAACCGCCTCCACCTCTCCGCAACCTCGTCCCTATCCCCTTCACCTGTCGCGCACCTCACTCTCACGACGCTTATCCCACAACCTCTTCCCGCCCACCCCACAAGCTGGCCAACCTCCACAGGCCGCGTCGCCTCAACCTTGGGCACGCCGCTGCCGCCACTCTCGCCTTATCCGCTACCTTTTCGCCAGCGGCTGGTCCACAACTGATATGCCGCAGACGTCTGGCGCTCCCACTCACCGATCGCAACGACTTGGCGCAGCAAGAAACAACAGGGAAGAGGCGAAGCATACTCAAGGAAACGAATCTGCCGTTCGGTGTGGTCTTCCTGTCGGTAACGAAGATGAGCAATTTCAGCAACATTATCAAGACGCCCACATGGCGAGGCTTCAGCTCGAACCGGAAAAGGAACTCCGTCGCTAGTGGGTTTTTACCTTACAATTCCTCAACATCGATCTTACCCTCAGTCAGCCCTCTGTAGACGCACAACTGTGCAATTCCTTTCCCGCTACTCGGTCGCAATCCTGGAGTTTCAGCTGACTCGCAATACCCAGGCCAGCTTCCCAAGACACCCTCGACCGATTCCGCTATCCCTTCAACCCACTAATACCCCTCTTACCCGTCGTCTCCGTCGGACCCGACCGACCAGCCAACCGCCGCCAACGGCGACGAAAGATAGAGCGAGTGGTGGCACAATCAGGAGGGTAGCGGAGGGTAGCGTGAGAACAAGAGGGACCGCTCTTCGGCACGACACGGCTTATAGCAGCACTGAGGGCCGGACAACTGTCTTCCAGGCGTTGATCGACCTCACTTAAGCCTGGGAAGCTCGTGTACTGGATTACCGTTTATACTCTTGGAAGTTCATCTTCCCGTCTTGACGCACCTGTCGACGTTGCATGGGCCGGTGGTTCTCGTTTGCCAGAGACTCCACATCGCCTATGGGTACTCCGGCCACTGCGCAAAGAAACTTCGGCGGTTTGTCCGCTTGGGATATCTTGACTTTGAATCGGGCGTCTCCTTCGGACGAAATATCGCCTGTCTGCTTCGCTACTCTGCTCCACTTTGAGGCGTGATTTCAGTACAGGTGCGGTCTTTAGTTGCTTGCTTGTGTTTTATAAACACTGGCAGGTACTGTATCACGACGCATATGACGGGTGTTTATTTTGCGCGCGCTTTTCTCTTCACTCCAGTCGGTGTGGTGTCGGGTGCGTCTGGAGTCTGGGAAACGTGCTGACTTAAAGCAGCTTGAAGGTCGCCTGGATTGTTCCCGCAGCGGTGCAAGAGGGACGTACATAACTCGGACTCCCCGGCACACGCAGCCCGTCAGACAGCTGCAAGGCCGTTGTTACCCTCCTAGATGGATGACTTTTCATCAGCTTTTCCAGGACATGATGAGCACGAAGATACCCATCACCTGCAACGTTGGCCGATCCTTGCCCAACATGAGTACTACCACTTGCGACAGGGATATCGTTGAAAGGACGCAACCGTGCTGGGCCCTTTGTTGCTCATCGCCCTGTTGTGCGCAGTGCTGCACTGCCTAGGTATTCACACTACTACAGCTGACTTCCCTGCTGCGGTGCCTCGACGGTCTATCATGCCCACCAGCATCATCATACAGCAGCACCCCTCCTCCGCACTACGTCAACTGCTCAACACGTCCAGCACTACTCACCACCTTCCTCTTCCCGCTCGGCCGCGCCAGCAGCGACTCCCGTATAGAGCAGGCTTCCGCTTCGAATGCGCCAGAAGTCTTTGACGTGGGCATGAGAACGGGGGTAGATAACGGGTGCGGTATGGGGATGGTCAGGACGGAAACGTCTCTTCACAACCCAGCGTGTGAGATTAGGTTCTTCCTTCCTTCGCATGGCCGTCTCTGGTTGGGGTTCAAACGCTCGGTCGGGGTAAAATTCTGTTATTGGAGACGCTGGCGCGGCCAAAGAGCTCCGCCAACGCCGCGTAATGGACAGCGAGGTGGCTTGCTTGCCCTCGGCACGGCTAGAAGTGGCTGAGGGAGTTCGGCAGTAGATCGGGGCGGAATGCGGAGGAGTGTGGGCGTTTGGGTCTTTGCAGCGGGATGATCAAAGGAGGGAAGAAGCTCAACGAGAGCGAACCAGCCGCAGTACACAAGACGAAATAAGTGCTGGTTGCCTAGGGTTTGACCAGTGCGGTATCGCAGCAAGTCCCTGTACAAGCAGCAGCCGATTGACCCACCTAGGGCGACAAGGCCAGCGAGCGGAAGCGCCATCAACTTTGCCAAGGCGAGAGACACCTACAGCAGCAACAAATCAGTCGTTTTCATGCTCCGACTCAAATGATGACCGCAACCGCCGAAAGAGAAGTCGGCAGACCGGGAGTACCACCGACCTGTGAGGCTGCCAGGCTGCGCCTGTTGGGGCGTCACCTCCGGTACTGAACGAGATGCGTGCACTCCAGTCTGCTTTATCCCTACCACGATCAAGCGTCTAGTTGGTCGAGCTCACAGCCACTAGACAATGATCTCCACGGATAGTTTCAAAAAGTAATCGGCATCTCCATATCGGAGAACGCACCAAACAGAGCATCAACGAGGGCGAGATGCAAGTAGCACCGCCGGCCATCCTTCCACCTTTCTGACCTTGTTGTCCCATCTGGTATTTGCACCAAATAGACGCCTACGCGAGAAATCTGGTAGACCTACACTGCTGGAGCAGCTTTGTGCGTTTCAAATTCAGTTTAGTCTGTGCGTTCTCGCCCACCATCATCTACGAAGCGCTCAGTATCGCTACTGCCTCAGACTCTGCCCCACGCTGAGTCATGGAACCGTCCACTGAGCTTTAAACGCCTCTTTTTCACTATGCTCTCCAATCTCCATCGGTACCCTTCTTTACTGGCCATCGGCTCTGCAAGCTCATAGAGGGCGAGGCAGGCAGGCATGTAATCGGTGTAGAATGCGACACATGAGTCCTCGCCACAACCACCACACGAAGGCCGTCAAGGACAACAGTAACACAGACATTGAAACTCCCATCGCCACCGCCTCCCCACAACCCAAGCTCTTCCCCGTCTCCACGCCAAACCAAACTACCCAACCAAGAAACAACCCTCCAGAAACGACCATACCCCCCAGCCCACCCAAACCAGCCGCACGCGCGCCAGCAGAAGCCGTCGAAGAAACCGTCGCCTCCAACCCCCCGTAGCAGATCCGATCCGATCCGCCATCCGCGCGCGCAGCCCTCTCCTCCCCCACTACGCCAAGGAAACCTGCGTGTTGTGTCACATCACCTACACCGTGATCGCCCTTGACGTGTAACAGCCATCCATGCATCCCGGCGAAACGAACCAATTCCGGGGAAAGGATGAGCGTAACGCAGACACGCTATGCCCGAGAAAAGCTGCACGCGCGAAATATCAAATTCCAGCATGAGTGCGCGCGTTAAGGGCTCGCGCCGCGCGGAGATCTAGCTGGCCGGCTGCTGCTGCAATCTGCGATGGGGCGGTGGATGCAGGGTTGGTGCGTGCGTCGGTTTTTTTGCCGCTGCCGTCGAAAGGCGTGCGGCTCTTGTTGTTGCGGCTTGATTTTGTGCGGGCTGGCTGCGTTGTTGTGAGGTTAGAGGGGGGTGTGGTTTGGGCTTGTTGGGCGAGGGAGAGGATGTTGGTGTTTGCTTTTCTGGACGCACTATGTACTACGTTGACGTGCGGATGCTTGGGTTGACGGGTAGTGTCCGGGGGTGCGGCCCAGGAGTGTAGAAGGTGGGATTGACGGATTGGAGGAAATGCGGAACCGATGTACAGTATACACATGGTGATGAGGTTCTGGATATCTGCATGAGACGATAGACCGGCCCCATTGGAATAACCTGCACAAGGTTCGAGACCAGACTCCGATGGTAAGAAGCGATGCGATTGCAGGCAGGAACATCGGTATCATACACAACTGCAACATTCACGCGAGGCGAGGGGGTTTGACTTGTCACGCTTTCAGGCAACTCAGGTACCCACATCTCTCAGCGGATACCCGACTGGCCAACCAGCCCTCCCGATCCGCCAACCTGCAAACCCTCAAAAACCCACTCCAACCCCAACAGGAGCAAGCCTACCCAAGAGAACCCCACCACAACCGCACCACCACTCCCCCTCCTTCCGTAGACACCCCCTCCACCAGCATCGCCAATTTGCACCATCCCCCATACCTTGTTACAGTCCCACTCCACCCCGGCGGCAACGACATATGTCACACCCCCACGCCGCACCACCCCCGCACGCACAGCTGTCGTGCAACCACAGCGGCCCGTGCCGCAGCTAGCCAGACGTTTGAAGTTTTCGCGGCACCCGGTCGCGCTAGTCCACGAGCGGTGTCGCGCGTGAAGAGGTTGGTTGGAACGCACGTTGTTGGTGCTTTCGCGCTCGCTTCGTCTGCACTGGTTGGCAACCGTGTGTTTAGTGGTAGCGGGGGGAGGTTGGCGGCGGTCTTTGCTCTCCCAGGTGCGCGATGCACGACTTCGCCATGGCATGCGCCCATCGGGCTTGGGCTTGGGCGAGCGGGATGCGCGAGGCCGTCCGCACAAGTACGTGCTCACTCAGTTGCAGTCGCGTTTGATAACAACGCAGCTCGTGTCCCCCAAGAGTGTCCATCAAAAATATTCGCCCGCCGATGTCGTCGCCGTCAACCCGGCGTCTTGCACACGAGAAATCCCCGACCGCAGGAAACCCTGCCGGCGTCCCAGGCCAACTGCAACTGCGTCTCGTATTTTGAGACGGACACCGACGTTGCAGAACCGCAACGCTGCGGCAGCGAGGGCGAGGAGAGGACAGGAGGAGAACAAGGCCCCGACGGCGGCGCTGCCGCTGCGACGGACAACCGGGAAGCATGGTGCGGATATGATGGCTGCGCGGTAGGCGCTCCTGCGCGGCAACGACGTCGACGGGGTCTGGAGCATGGTCACACTTGGCGAGGTTGCGGACGCCGAGGCGGTGGGCTTGATCGAGCGCAATGCGACAACGTCAGCGACGCGGCTGGCGGAGGTAGACCGAATGGAGGAGTGGAGTGCGAACACGACTGTGGTTGGCCGAGGGCGTGTAGCGGTGCGGTCGGGAGGAAGTAGGTTTGTGGTGGAGGTTCGCGCGACGGTCGTCTCTGCTGGAGGTGAGAAGGGGGGATTCTCGCGCGAGGATGACGGAGTGGAAGTTGGGGAGGCGGGGTGTGTGAGTGACGTCACCGCTCTGAGAGAGTAAATTCTGAGTCACTTCAGCTTCCTGCCAAAGTCCACCTGGATCCACCAACCCCCGACCTCCGCCCACTGCCAACACCCCCGACCACCTGTCTGACCACCAGTCCAAACGGTCCGCCCCCTGCCTACGCACCTTCACCAACTTCCCGAAAATACACCCACGTACGGGAGACCACCAGAGGCAAGCAACACCCAGAGCGACGATGCGCGCACAGGATCGTGGAAACCATCACCGACCACGCCGCAGCGAGCCCCGCCAGGAAAACAAGCGCTCTGGGTGGGAGGGCCCGGAACCCACCGACACAACCGGTCGAAGCTATCTTCCCAGGGGCTAACGGGGAAGGACATGCGATTGCGCGACCTGGGGGGGCTCTCGACCGCATACCAATTCCGCGAGATTCTCCCAAACGCGGAAGCAGAGTGCGCAGCTTCAGGAGTGCCTACCCTCCCTTTTGCCATTTGCCCGCGCTACTGAGTCTGTGCCGTAGGCACGTTTGCGTATCGTTCTCGCTTTCGCGGATCGCGTTTCCGTCTCCGCCGTTTCGCGTGGGAGCTAGCACTCGCCTCTCCGCCCCACCAGCTCTCCGTCTCCATCGTCGCCGAGTTCGTCGAAGTACCCGATTGCCCGGCGGGCGGGTTTTGCGCGGGTTGTTCTGGCTGCCCTTTTGCGGGATGGCGCATACCTGCTGCGCGAGCAGGGGCGTGGCGGTCGGGGTACTGTACTGTCTACGCGGCTTGGGGCTCGGTGCCGGGGATTAGCTGGTGTGTGTTGTGCGCTCTTTGTATGGGCGTAGCGGCAGGGGCGTCTGCGGTGCTGTCGACGCTGTGGACGCGGGTCCGTCTGCGGCTTTGGGGTGGACGTCGTGCTGCAGGGCTTGGCAGGCCTGGTATGTGTGCTCTACATGCTCTTGGAGAGAAGTATGTTCGATGGTAAGGAAGATGGACGGATGAGCAAGAGAAGAGGTGCGCGCAAAATCCAAGACGCACAGTTGCGTAAATGGGACGGAAGCAAGTTGCGGTGGGCTGTATTATCAGACCACGACGTCATCCCAAAGGCAAAAAATAGTAGCCGTAGTGCTGAAGGTTGGGTGTACCATACAACTCGTTGCCCATGCGGTTGCCGTACAAGACAGTTGTGCTGGGGCCGCCGAAAGCTCTATTGCCTTGAAGCGATGGTGAGTCATGTCGGTGCTGCTTTACTTCAAGCAGAAGAAGTCCGCACAGAGTAACTTTGTTTGAGAGTACAAGGAGCTCGTCCTCACTCAGGCTGTTTATCCTACCGCCGAATCCCAGAAGTAAAAATGGTTCGACTAGATACTCCCTTCACAGCAGGAGCCAACTCTTACAGCTAACAGGGCATGGATGTTTATGCCAAGAGGGAGGGCGAATTCTAAATGGGGGAGGGGAGTGCCGCGAACGCGCAGTCTACAGTTTCCCTCGTCGCCAAGATCCCGCTTTCCGTCACCCGCACCGCCACCTCCTACAGGCCTCCGCGAACATCCCAACCGAAGTTACCTAGCCATCCGGTAAGCTCTCCTCCACCACCTCCGCAAGCAGCCCCACCAAAGCCGGGAGTAGTGTCCATTCCACCGCCACACATCGCAGTCCTGTCTTATCCAAAGTGTCCACGCTCTTCCGCGGCAAGCCTGGCACACCTCCAGACCACCCATCGCACCAGCGGCCTGTACTGCGCCGCGCGGAATGGCTGGATTGATCGCGTGGTTGGATCACCCAGTCCTTCGCGAGGGCACGCGGCACGGCTGCGGTTTGGAGAGGACGAGCGGCGGGAGACGGAGTGTTGGGTGCGCATATGGTATGTGCTGTGAGACCGCAGCGGGCGAGCCTTGAAGGTGTCGGGAGGGGGGGTGGTTAGGTCGTTGGTTGCCTGGGAGCATTTTTGCTTCGCTGCGCTGGATATATGTTTACTGATGATGCTGGTGGGGTCGAAGACCTCTTGTTGGGGTAGCTTGGTTGGACCTCTTTTGGACGGAGAGTTTTGTGAGAGAGTTTGTGTCTCTTTGCTCTCTGATGGTCGAGCGAGATCCGGGCGTTGTGTGAGGCCCATCGGGCTCAAAATTCTGAGGATGTTTGGGGTTTTCCGTGTGCGGTGGCTGGGTGGGTTTGATGTTCTTAGTAGGGTCTGAGGGAGCTTGGTGCTAGTCAACTATATTGGAAGCTTGGATGAGGGTTAGGTAGGTGGAATGAGGTGTTGGTCTTAATGAATAAGTGCTGAAAAATCAGAGATTTGACTAGGCCGGCTGCAATGTTGGGTGTTAGAATATCGTTGGGGAGGCAGGCGTTTGTTAACTCAGTGTGGGAGTTTTTATTCCGCTGCAAACAAAGCTGTGAACTTATGATGATCCAGAACGGTAAATTAGGGCCGGAGGTTCTGGTGCCATGGCAGTACTGTTCTCGCACAACGCAGAAGCGAGTCGAACCAGGCCATCCGCTGCATGGCGCATAGAATGTATGCCGGTGGGGAAGAACCGCAGCCTAGTTGACAGGATATGAGACCTTGTCATTGACCTCACTGCAGTCGTCCTGACCATCCTCGCTACCATCATATTCGTAGTGACCGCCATCGACGCCGTCCTTGCCCGGCTGGCAGTTTTCGTCTAGTGTCGGCGGCAGCCCGTGCGCTACACAAACGGCAGGCCGCGGCACAAACCCCCTTCGCTCCCACTTCCATCACCCATCTCCATTTACGCTGCGAACAGTGCTCTGCCTCCTCAACCCAAACGCACCGCCCACGCCGTCATCGACCTAAATACCATCTCTGCCCACAAGCCCTCTCTCACCAACCAGTCTTCTGCCCCGCCTCCGCGCTCCAGCACTCCCGCATCCCGCCTCCGTCCAACCATCCAGCTCCTCCGCGAACGCAACGACGAAAGCGCCTCCAGCCAGCATAGCCACGAGAACACGGGCGCGGCCATGGCGCGCAAACCGATGCCAAACCCCAGAGCTAGGTGGACAACAGGCGTTCGTACACATACTCCTTTCCACAAAGAGAAATCTGAACGACTGGCATCCAGCAGCGGCACCACCAAAGAAAGACTCTCGCGTTTATCATCCCCTCCCCCCAACACACCTCGCAAACCGCATCGCCCGCACTTCGCGCTTAGGGAGCGTACCCGTAATCCTTGCCTGCACGCGTTCGAGACCGTGCTTCGTCCGCGGTTGCGAGAAGCGCCGGACAGACGGAGATGAGCTAGAGGGTTTTGAATAGTGGGGCATGCGCTCGAGGGCTGGGGGTGCCGGCGGTGTGGGGCGGCTGGCATATAATGGGTCTGGAGATGCGATGGGGGCGGGGTTTTGGCACTGCGGCGTGGAGGCCATGGCGGCTGCTGGGGATGTTCGCTGGGTTTTGGGGTGTGCTTGTGGCAGATTGTAGGAGCAGGAGGGTGCGGCAGCCAAGCTGTTACTGGAACCGTGGGTGTAGCTCCAACACCGTTGGGGAAATGCATGGAGCGGAGCTCGAGGGGCTGCTTCGGACGTGTGTTCATGCGACTTGCGTGCGTTGCTCTGCTTAGCGCGGCCTACTCAAAAGCCTTTAACAGGCGTTACTGTCGTACGTAGCATCTTAAGCATGCATCACATACCCAGTCCATATGCTGACCGTCATTGCAGCCCCGTGGCCTCACCCATCTCCTCTCGCCCTCTTGCAGCACCTCCAGTTACTCTTCCATTCCCTAAGCGGCACCAACTCCTTTCCATTAAGCGGGTAGCGGACAGAGCCAGAAAAAGGAGAGCTGGTTGCTGCGGGAGATGAATCTCTAATTCACTCAGCAGCGCCGGCTTCGGTGGGACCCCACTGCCAGAAAGCAGGCAGAGAGCAGTCAGACGACGGAGAGTGCAACTAAGCTAGGCTACGTTCTGTAACAACTGCTTGTACGTTGCCGGGACAACAGTGCTTGGACCACTTATTTTGCTCGCTGCATTGCCTTACAATACACGACCTCAGGGCTACTCCGACCCTCACTACCACAACAAGCATCTTTTCCACACCCTCCCGGCCCATTCTCGCCTCCGCCCATTACGCCTCAGCTGACCGACCCCCTAGAACCCAGCCTTACCACCACCCTCCTCCAAAAACCCCGCGTCCTCGCCCCCCAATCCGTCCATCCGGCCCTTCCGCCCCCACCTGCTCCACTTCCTTCTCCATATTCTGTAACCCGCTGTTCTGGTTGCTGATGCAAGAGTGGCGGCGATAAGGTGACAACTCTACTGCGATGTTAATGGAGATTCGGCCACGGCGAGCGTGTCACTGAGAGAGCGGAGGTGTATCTTTCAGACACCCTTTCCCGCGACAGTCGCGGTATTCAAAGCCTGCCTTGCAGATGGCCGTGTCTTCGCCTTGGAAAGAGTCTTCATCCTGGTTCAACTCACCATGAACTGCTTGCTTACAACGACATCTACGACAGCAATGGCAGCCATGTTCAGAATCCATCAGGGTGGGAACTTTAAGAATCGCTTTTCGGTCGCCGAAAATGACAGGATGCGGGCGCGGACGTGCAGGCGGCGGTGGGGTGGCTTCCGAGCCCTGGCTATTTCGCTGTTCAGGCTTCTCTCCAGCTCTTCTACGTGTATTCAAGGGTACAACAGCGCCTCCGGGGTCCTTACAATGCTCTAGGGATTGTTAAAAACCTCCTCAGGTCGATGTGTCAACCCATCTCCATCAAGTTCGGTCCGTTCTTAGTAAATCATGCTGAGTGTCCGGTGCTTGCAACACGCACCACGACCATCCATCCCCAACCCAAACATCAGCAGCCCCCCGCCACACATCCGCCAGGTTCGGGAAATTACCCAGCCCGCCCCCTCCACCTTGCCCTCGCGCTCTCACTTCCAAACACCCTCCCATCTCCCCAACCACCACCACCCGGGCCAGCATCCACGCCACCGCCCCGAGCAAACCTCCCTCCCGCCCATCACAGAGTATGCGCAACATCCCCGCGGCGAGCATATCCGGTGCGTTGCGTCCGTTAGCCCTTCACCAAAGCGCTTGACAGACACCGCGGCCCGACAGCCATACCGGCCTCGCCGCCGACAATATCTCCCAGCAAGAGTCGGCCGAACGCGCAACCGGTCGAACGTAGCACTCGCAACGGCGATGGTGAAGACGGCCTAGTGCGCAGGGAGTCGAGCTCAGCTCCGCACTGGCCAACGCTGCAGCTTTCCGAAGGGGGCTGGGCATCGCGGTGTTCACGGTGCGCGCGGGGATCGATTGACGGCGGGGCGGCTTGAGGGATGGTCTTCTCCGACCCGAGCTTTTTGCGCAAGGCATGCCATGCCGTCTCTAGATCCCAGCTTCCGACACCCTGGCTGCGCTACTCCTGGCGAATGCCGCGCGGTGGGGATGACGGGCGCTGGTGCGGGGAGAGGGGGGAAGTGCGCACGATGCGGGAGTGCCTCGGCTTGTGGTAAGGGCGGTCGCTAGGCGTGTGCTGTGCTGGTTGAGGTTGGCCAACGTGTGTGGCCTTTGGTGTGTGTGGCGTCCAGCTGAGCGAAGGGAGGGGCCTGGTTTTGTCTAGTACATAGAACTTTATCCCCGCATCTTACGAGCATTTCCCTTAAGAAGACGCAGATAAACTAAAACATTTTCCCCGAGGAAACGCGGATAGCCGCTAAAGAAGTCCTAGAGTAGAAAGGCAAAAAACCTTCTTCCAGCCGCCATTTGACACGATAGACTATAACGGGTCAGCGGCACAGACCGCTGACATGGACCCAACACCACCTAGCTCTATTTCCCCAGCTAAGCGCGACGGCGGGCAATGCAAGGCGAAGCGATGAACACGGCTGCCTTGGACGTATATTCCCCGCCGTGCGAACAGGCTGGCTGGAAGAAACCATTCGAACACAGATTTCATGCGGACCGAAATGCAGGACCATTCCGACGACAACAGTTCAGAGCCACCGCATTCGACAAGCACCAAGCGATGGAAAAAAGCCGCCAGGCGCGGGAACGGTTCGCAGCGCAGAGCGCCCCGGTGAGGTGGTCCAAGCGAATTTCTCGCACCTGTGTGCAGCCGCTTTCCATTCGTCCGAGGTCGACGAGTGTTGCCGTCGTTGTCAGGGCTGGTGGAATGTGATGGGAGGTGGTGCCTCTGGAGAGAGCTGGTTTGACAAAAAATTCCTGGGTGTAGGGGCCGGGAAGAACTCCAATACAGAGTCTGGCTTTTTGGCCAGAAAGGAAAATAGGCTCGGCTTCCTGTTTACTGACTTGAGGGCCCAACGAGACAGACTCGCCATGGCCAGCACTGTAATGGACTTAAATTCTGTTCTCCGCTTCGTTGGCCTTCGATAGTCGTTGTTGTTCGGGAGTGGGATGAACCCTAGGGCCAGCGCGGAGCGAACCTACCTAGAGAGGTAAGTTTACGCTAGTAAAACGATATATACCAAAGTATTGTTCACAGGGGATAAAAAGGAGAGAGTAGCCCCTGGGCCACATCGTTAATCTACTGCTAGAAATGCTCATGACCACAGCAGAACGCGGGGATAGTCTACCGATCCCCCTCCTCCTCCACGTAATCGACCTCGACGACACCAATTACACAACCGCACGGCTAAGCGCGGGTTAAGGGCAGCGGGGGCGGACGAGTGTCGACGAGGGCGGTGGAAGGGGCCGGTGCGGCTTTTGTGGAGGTATGTGGCGGGGGCAGTTCGAGATTGGCCGGTTGTGGATTTGGGGCGGGTGTGCGGCGGTGAAGTGAGCGGGAAGTAGGCGCTTGGTGTTTTCAAAGGCTTTGTGAGCTGGGGGGTGTGGGCGCTGGGTGGTGGAGGAGAGGTGGCTGAGATCTCCTGGTTTGGCGTGAACGTTCTGGGTAGTTCTTAGATTGGACTAGTGCTGTTGGATAGTAGACCGAACGCCGAGAAGGTCTAACCAAGTCGTGTGTTGCTATTGCGGGCCGAGTGTGCCTGTGAACGGCGTTTGTCCTAGTATACCTTCTCGCGGCGGATCGTTCAAGGTGTTGGCGGAGGTTGGGATTTGTGGGGAGAAAGAACCATAGTATTATTCCCTGAAGCGTGGTGCTTCTAGTGGCTATGCCTCCTTCAAAGCACTGCCCGGGTACAGAGTGTGGAACTTTTAAAGACGTTTTAACCGACTTTATCGACGAAGCGTGTGAACTCGCAGAGGTTGCCGAGTAGCGCTTCTGCGGCGCGCTTTGACTTTGGTACTAAAATGCTTTGGGTGCTGATGGTGCAGTCATGGGAATGCTATAACGCAGTGATCTTTTCGGTTGGTGACCCGACTGATACAATCCAGATCTAAGCCTGCTTCGTTGATGCATTTTGTGGCAACGCCCCAAAAGTACGTCAGGCGCCAAGTTGTCACTTACCTTTGGGGAGCTTTATCAAGTGGGCCATCACATCTTAAACAGCGACATAAAACAAGAAGCATCTTTGTACTTACGGGTAGTCTCGGCTGTTCCCCAAAGATGGTGGCAGTAGAGCTCGTCTATGCGTTTTGAGAACGAGGTGACGGCTCCAGCTCCCGGGTGTCTGCCGCTGCGGTGCAGGAAGCCCAGAAGCTTACGAGGGAGCGTATATGCAGATGCAAAAGGTGTCGTCAAGCTCGAATCGGGATTTGAGGAAGGTGCGTCAGGTTTGTTGGGATGGGGATGGAGATTGGGACCGTAGGGAGCGGGCGAGGGAGTTGCGGTCAGTGGTCGCCTGCGCTTTCCCCGGACACCTCGCCGCGCTCCGCCAAACACCCCCCAAGATTGTTCAAACCTTACCTTCTCACTGCCAGGCGCGCTAATATGCGGAAGAAAAAGGGCTGGAACGCTGGAACGAGTGGCAGGAAACAAGAAGCCAGAACTGTTGCAGCCAGACCGCGGCGAAGATACTGCGGGACTGTCAACGCAAGTGCTACTCGGGCCAGGCACACGGATCGAAAACGGCCGACTCTGCCAAAACCTTTCACCTGACATTCGACGCCTAGCCGGCGTGATCCGCCGCAGCCGCCCCTGCCGAGCGTCCCCCCTCCAGCCCGATTTTTTCCGGTCTGCGTCCGAAGGGCTGCGAGCCATTGACTGACCAAGCCACCACCCATATGACGGAGGGCCGTGAGCGGAGAAGAAGGGAGGGAGACGTGGAATTGCGATACACCATGGGAGAGGCTCGACGCGGAGAAGCCGCGTCGGAAGGCCATCATTTTCCAGCACGAGGCCTGGGGAGCAGGTATATGGGAGGCATGATGGCGAGGTGGGACGCGTGAGCGCTTGGTGTGGGTGTGGGTGAGGTGCGGTAGGGAGTGGTACGTGAGTTGTTTTGATCGTTGTGGTTTTTGGGCCGGTGTTTGGGGAATGGTTTTTGGTTGCTGTTGAGGCCAGCTAATGCAAGAAGCGTCGTCCTATGTTTTAGTTGGCTTTTCTATTAGTACTCTTGTTTCCGAGACAACGGTGGGAGCGGGTCTGCCTTCGTACATTCTACTTGGTTACTCCCAAGGTAGTATGCCATTTAGGAGAAGTGGGTGGACTGTAGTTGGGGAAAGTAGGTCTCGATCATCGGTGCGTTCCAATCCCACAGCGATATTCGCGCTTCTCAACATTCAAGGCCCTCCGTCTCTGTCAGGTTTTAAGACGCCTTATGTCCCTGCGATTTTGAGCGGGGCTGACTCGGACCGAAACGCTCCATGTCATGTTCAGATTGCCTAGGCCGTGTGCTGGATGATGTTCACATGCAGTCCTCTCAGGCTGGCCGATGCGAACAGGGCTCTTAAAGATGACCCGTCTTCAGAATAGAGGTTCTGATTAAGACCGCGGTTTGCGAGAAGAGCTGAGGAGGATGCGAATAGGTCAGACTAGGTTTGGTGTGGCAACTGCTTTGAAAACCTCTGGCCGTGTTCTTGTCACAAGTCGGATTGGCGAATTGAACGTCTTTCGTAACGTCCTCCCCTGAAGCAAAACATGGCTGAATACTGTTAATAAAAGCGTACTTTTAGCGTAACTTCCCCGGTTTTAATATGCTGTTCCCATCCTGATCTGGATTTTATTCCAAATCTTGTGGGCGTACGGGCTTAAAAGCTGACTGCACAAGACTTGGAAACCTGGGAATCCGATAGCAAAAGCTGTTGAAAACCGCCTTGCAACAAGAAGAACTTTCTCGTGTGCCATTTGAAGGTTTGAGTGGGCTTCAGCTCCGGCCCTACCATTGCCAAAGCTCTGACGGGGCAAGCTACCGGGCAGCGCTGAAATGGCAAGACGCCGAGGTAGCACTGAAAGCCATGCCGCCGGCAGCACGGAGTGGCAAGCCGCCTGGGGTATTTTCAGGCAGATAGGTAGG
Source organism: Dothiorella sarmentorum (assembly GCA_023082095.1). Lineage (NCBI taxonomy): Eukaryota > Fungi > Ascomycota > Dothideomycetes > Botryosphaeriales > Botryosphaeriaceae > Dothiorella > Dothiorella sarmentorum. Next base: position 28,465 of record JAJMVL010000092.1, on the reverse strand, counting down.
TCATCCTGAGCTTAGCTGCTGAGCTGAGTGTTGGTGATGACAGTCGGCGCACATTCATTAGATTTTCATTGCCCTGTCATGCGCTGGTACTAAAATGGATGTCAGCACCGATTCATCTCAGCGGTATTTGCCCAGGAATGGTTACGTCGCATCATCTCTCTCTTTTCCTTGGCTAGGGAACAGGCGAAAGAAAATACGAGCGCAACTTCACCAGGGCCAAGAGCAAGATCGAGCCAGAGAAAGCTCAACACAGTCGCGATGCTTCCGTTGTTATTCGTAGACCGGCTCATCCAGCAGGTATACTTTTGTACGAACGCGCATAGGATGGAATTTCCGAGCACTGTTGCGGAGTAGTCTCGAATGGTAGCGTTCGGCTCTCCATCTGGGAGAAGGGCCGGGGAAGACAGCAGGCCGGCGCGGCGAACTTGCCGGCGCGTGGGAGAAATTCCACTGGATCCACGACGTGTGGCCAGGGAACGACAACGACGTTGCTCTCACATCGCGCTGGCCAAGTCAACGGGGGGTTTGGAGGCCGACCGGCTGGGGTGAGAGCTCCTTACTGTCGTTCTCAGACATCTTTTCGAGCCACCATCGGCATAGAGCTTGAGTGGCCACGCCGTTGCCATGTCGATAGGCCACGCGGGCCGATAATATTTTCCTTTGGCCAGAGTGTGGCTTTCCTCTTTGCGTTCTCAACATCCATTGTTTGTCCGAGGGCAATCTGACCGGACGGTGCAAGGAATCTCAGGCGAATGAATGAAGTGCAGATTCCGCGGATTGGAAGCGTATAGCATGGCACGTTTGGTGAGGTGACGGAATTGTCGGTACGAGGCAGTGCGGTTGATGAAAGTGGTTGGCTGAAGACGGTCGGTGAGGACGGTCGGGATTGATGGGATTGGCGTTGTGAAGTCGATAGTGGGGTTCTTGCAGGATCGACGACGGGGTTCAGGGTTCTGGGGTGGTCATGTCGCTGGCGATGGTATCTGCGAGTGACGGCCTGGGTGTCGACGATGTTGAGTAGACCGAGCAATCTGTTGGGGTGGCGCTGCAGTGGCTTGCAGCATCTGTCGTCCGTGCGTCCGCTGGCTTAACGCATCCACTGCAAACTGGATTCTTGCTACCTTGGCTTCGTTCAGCACTTTATTCTGTCCCGCCCCACCCAACGGACGAGCTTAAGGACAGCCTAGACACTGGCTTATCAGCCAGACGCACAGTCAACATGTTTCCATGTTTCCGCACGGCCGACCGAAAGAGCATGCGACCAGCACCCCTTTCGCATTTCCGTCCTACAGCAATCGACTCGCACCATCAACTGGCTCGCCAATCCCTAAGCTCAACACCGATCTCAAGCGACCACCACCATCACTGTCCACCTGTGATCACCACAGCGCACCTATCCGCCACCATCCCCTCCCTCCCCGCCCGCCTCCACCTCCAGCACGACGCCAGCGCACCGAAGTTGGCGAGTGCACAGGCTCAGCTTCTCCCTCCCCGCCATCTCAGCCGCTCCTCACTTCGTGCCCGGATGGAGCTGGTGCGCGCGGCCATGGCGAGGAAAGCTGGTGGGATGGTGCGGGGAAGAGTTTGGTTTCTGGTGGGTGCTGTGGGCGTTCGTGGTGCGCAGGGCGCAGGGACATGTTTCTGAGCGCGTATGAAATTAAAGAGGAGAATGGGGGGGGGGGCACCGTATGGGGTTGGTAGTGAGTGGGTGCAGCGCGTTGGGACTGGGTGGGCGTAGGTGGTCTTGGTGGAGTGAGCTGCTTTTCGGCGGGGCGTTGGACGGTTGGGCGGGGGAGGGGCGTGGCAGCGCTATTGAGCAGGTGGGTTGCTCGTAGGAGAGTTGCCGCTGGGAAGGGGCGCGGGAAGCTTTGTGGATGTATTGAGTTTTGGATGGGGTGGCGGGTTTGGGCGGATTTCGAGCTGCAGGCGGTGGCGCTGAGGCGTTGGATCTGGTATTCCGGAACGCGAACCGCGAGTAACCAATGTTGAACGCCTGCTTGGAAAATGATGGGTTGTGGCTGTTAGGTGTGGGTGTTGGGAGAAGTGCTGTGGGGGAAAAGCTGGGGGCTGCGGTGGGCTAAGCGGGTAAGCCCAGAACGATGATTCGTGAGACGAACATTGTTAAAAATTGTTAGAAAGTAGAGCACATTCCCTCTCTGCAATGATGAACCCGGATTTACACCGTGACGGCTTCAATCCGCCTACTAATCGCCGCAAGTATAGACCGATATGGCCGCCTTCAACTCCCTATAAATGGTTGAGCGAATTCGCGGTATCCACTTGCTGTTATAAGCAGATGTGGTCTAGGGATTGGCTAGTGATATTATCTATACCCGGACCGATGCTTCAACTCCCCATGGAGATGGCGAAGGTGTTGTCGGGGAATTGGCATGTGTGTATACCTCTCCATCCGGACCAGTAATTCAACTGCCCATAAGAGGATGAGTGGATTCTTTCGGTCTCCATCTGGACCGACGCTTCAACTTCCCGCAAGGGAATGCAGGAAAATATCATCTCATAAAGTCATGTATTAAGAGCTCAGTCTACCACGCTAAGCTAACCAGAACCAAACCGAAAGAAGAGTGAAAACCCAATTGTGACGAAGAATCCAAGTAGAGCCCGAAAGAGTATGTGTCTCTTAGCCCTGGGAGTTCTTTGCAAGGCGGGCGCTCCTGCGGCGGCGCGCAGGGCGGATTGGGCGGGGATTTACCTCGGTGTGGTCAGAATCTCCCGTATAAGAATCCAAACGGGAGCTCCTCCGGCGGCGGATAGGCAGGCCTGGGCCGCCATTGCTTTCGGCGTAATCAGAATCTTCCGCCGAAGCACGCTCCTCCTCCTGTTTCTCCATCCTTCGCATCTTGGCCTCCGTCTCAGCCCTGAGTTCTTCCGGCGATGCTTTGCGTTTGGGATTCCAGTCCTCAGTCGGGGTTGGAGCCTTGTCGTAGGTATTCATAGCGATCTCGGAGTCAGCGAGGTCGGTGCGGAGGTCGGCATACGAGAGGTTGACGGGGATTTCAGATGCTGGGGACGGGGCTTCGGGGATGAAGTCGCCCAGGGTAAAGGGCACGGTGCCCGGACATGCTTTTCCTTTCTTGTCGCAGAAGATCTGGCCCGAGAAGGTTAGCCTGTACACGAGTTGCCTTTAGGCAAGATATACGTACCCCCTTGTGAGTGAGCTTCGTGTCCCAGCGTCCATTGGCAGCAACCACTCGGCGCCATACCATCACGGTCGCCTCCTGGTTGTTTGGTTTGTGTGGATATGTAATATCAAGTCCAACCACGGCACGTGTATGTCTTTCTCCGCCACGTAGGTAGTCGTAGGCAAGGCTGTCTAGCTTCTTCACATGCTGGGAGTACGAGCATTCGAAAACGACGCAAGGCCAGCGGGCATCCAGCCTGAACAGTTGGCCATCGGGGCTATGCTTGGTCGGAATATCGCTGTTGTCGAAAAAGTACTTGTGGTCGGCTGTGGTACCGCTGCGCACGAGCGCGAGGTAGCGGAGGAGGGTAGGGTTGGTGGCACGGAGATCGCGAAGTTGAGCTTCCAAGCGAGCAACAACCAATGCGACGAGGAAGTCGTGGATAGCTCCCGGCATACGGAGCACGAACTCCTGGTCCGCTGGGTCGTAGTCAAACCTGGCAGCATCCTGTCAGTAAGTGAAATCGCATGCTTAACGCTTGAGCCAACACGCACCGGACTTTATCCTCAAAGAAGCCGGCGATCTCTTCGTCCTCCTTGATGCGCCGAATGAGGAGGTGGAAGTCTTCGCAAGGAAGCGGAAAGTGCTCGTCGGAAGAGGTCGGGTGACCGCGATGTCGGCGGCGCACAGCTTTGATGATGTTTGCGACTTGCGGGTGCAGCTCCTCGGCGTTGGCACACTCGGCGTCGGCAGACTCGGAGTCGGCAGACAGCGGCGGCGACGGGGGGAATGGATATTTGAGAACAGCAGCAGGTTTGTGCGACTGTTCCAAGAATGACTGCGACATGCCGCCTGGTGTGGAGGGGTGGAAGAAGGTTGCGGTGGTGCGCCGATGACCGTTGATAAGGGACGGAGGTCGTGTTGCGGGCGCAAGAGGTGCACCGGAAGAGCGGAAAAACTTTGGTCCTCGCGCTAAGCTTCGATTCAATTCATTGCGCGCGCGTTCCGACCGAGAATCCGCCGACCGCCTGCCCTTCTCTGCCGTTCCTGGGCCGCACCGCCAGCCCAGCTTCACGAGTCCTGCAGGCTCGTGCCCGCCCTCTCCCAAACATTATCCTTGCCAGCATCGATGAAGCGCATGACGTCCCGCGACGCAAAAACAGGATGCAGCATGTGCTCGTCAGCACGCGCCCGCCATCTGAGATCCCCGAGCCATCTCCGGGCGTTGTAGGCAGCCTCCTCAAAAAGTCACTAATATTTCCCTCGTTTTGCCAACCTGATTCGCTACCGTGCCTTGAACCTCTAACTAACAGTAGTTCTTCACCTCCCTCTATACCCGTCCGCCATTTCTCTGCCACTCCCATGCCTCACCGTCAGCCCAGCTTCCCTTTCCGCTCGGCCCCAAGTATCGCAGCCTCGCGCCCACCCTCTCCCAAATTCTACGGCGCGCTCATCCACTCTCCTCGCCAACACCGACGAAACGCACGACACCCGAACAGCGCGTGATCGGGAAGCAGCTGGAACAAAACCTGACGAGCGGGCTCCACGAGTCGCGCCGGGCAATTGGGTCAACTAAGCGCGTCGCGTGCAGGATGAAGGCATTTCGGCAGGCGGGCAGAACATAGGTGAGTGCGCACTTGCGCGGCCACGGCTCCGATCACCCAGCGAACTGGCAGGCGGCCCATGCTGCTTCCAATCCTGTTTGGCTTCGCTGCCGGCGCTGTGCTTCCGCTGAACTCTCCGCATCTTGCCAGTCCGTGCTTCTGGCAACCGCTGCTGCTGTTCCAACTCTGTCGCCCGTTTTCCTGCCGCGTACGAAGCTCTCGAGATGACCTGGTCTGAGTATCCTGGTCCACTGCGGATTGCGGTCAGGGAGCTGGTGCTGTACGACACCGAAGTTGGAGCTGTGGTAGTCGGATGTGGGCGGAGGGGAGAACGTGCTGCCGCGCTTCGGCGTCAGTGGCTAGTGTATGTGTTCTAGGAGCGTGAGTCAGCGAATGGTTGTCATCAGGATGCTCTAACAGACATGTGTTGCGGAGTAGGCCCACTGAGATCTGTAGGTTTTACTGCTTTGGAAGCTCCTCCCTAGGTACTCATATCCCTGTACTCTATTGCTGTACCATGTTGCTATTGCACTTTCAGAACTATGGCGACCGGCCCACAATACTGAACTATTGGCCTTGTACGCGTACTTTCACGATCTGCGCCTGCGGCGATGTACCGTTGAACGATGATATGCGCCGCACGAAGGCACCGCATTCTGGTTAGCGGTTCGATTCGCGGTGACAAAATGGGAACGTGTTGCTAATATGCACCTTTACATGGAGCTGGTGCTGTAGCGGCTGTGTGGGGAGTTGGAAAACCTGGAAGGGCAGGAGGGGTTTCTATGCGGAGGCGCTTCCCAGGCCTGCCGTGCCTGAACAACGCAAAAATGTAACCTCGTCAACTTGCGATAGCACTACGGCGCGCTGAATCCTTCGCAGTGGCGTCGTTTTTCTTGTATTTGCCTACTGAGCATTTCCCCGCGCGTGTTCCCTTTTTCCACGATTTGTCTTTACCCACCGATCTTTCCGCCCCTGGTGCAACACTCATCGTGCCTGGCTCGCTGCGTGAAGCGCTACGAGCCTGACCGTCTTCTTTTTCCACTGATTTATAGTTTTCTACTCCGCCACAATACTTCTTTCTTCGCCTACATGCATGAACACCTGCACTCTCTCGTTCGATGCCTACACCATGTACTTCATTACCCAACACACGTCATCATTATCTTTCTTCCTAATGGACCAAAATCTCCCTTCTATGCCGAGCTCCACACGCATTGTCTCACACATCCACAAAAAGCCCACCCTTTACCTGTATCTTGGCACCCTCCGTTCTGCGGAAACTGCCACATTTTATCCTGGCTGCCGATGGTGGCTCAATAGTAGCTTATCATTAAGTGACTGCGTTAACTAGCCAGACCTATGCCATCAGATTGTCATTCGATCGAGCTCGCATACTGCTGGGACGGTGGCTTGGATCTGCCCTGCGAATTTTACGCCACGACGGTACGGTGGTGGTCGCGAGGGCGGTTATGAGGAGGATTGCGGGGGAGGGGAGCGTGGGGCTGTGGGCGTGAGAAGCTGGTGTTTGTTGGTTGTTGGCGGGGGGTGGTTGGTGCAGCGGCTCCGAGTAGCGGCCGCGGCTGCCGATGAGATGATGGAGTAGAGGCGTTTAGACACAGGAACCTGGGTGCTGCCTTCTGTGCTTTCTGGCGAGGGGTGGAGAAGCCTGAGGCTGGGAAGACGATTGGTTTCGATTATGGCGGTTACTTCTAGGGTGCGTGGCTCTGTTGCGGAGGCTGGGGGCGGATGCGGGCTTAGCAAATTGTAACGGCGTTGGCGGAAGGAGGTCAACCGGCAGATGCACTAAGCTTGTGCTGGAAAGGGTGTCTGGACTAGAAAAGCAGAGTGCTCTTTTAGATGCCAGAGCGGACTAAGGACACGGTAACCCTGCTTAACATAGAATGTGTATTCCATGCATCCCGAACAAAAAAGTAAAGGACAGCACCATGTGTAGGGCAGAGACGATGAAATGTGTCAACAGTCGATAAGTAGAAAAACAAGGCGAGAAGCGCACTCAGCAAAGGCTAAGTAAGGGCTACCTTAAACAACTATCGGACAACCCAATTTTAGAAGGGAAGATTCTGGCTAATTCTCGTGGAAGGGGAGAGAAAGGAAGACGACACATAGTTCCTAAACTGACATTAGTGTATATAAGCAAGATGCTGGAGAAGATCCAGCAGCGGAACACTAGGCGAAAGTTCTCCACTAAAAGTCTAGAATGAAGGTTCTAGGATTAGGCCGTTTAGAGCATGGGCTAAACCGTTTTGGGTAATCATCCAATGCACGGGATTGGGTCAAGGAGCAGATGTGGAGTTTCAAAGAAGGGAAGGGATAACCATATTCACTTACTTGCAACAGCAGGCTGCGACTTCAACAACACCACTGCAAAGGTCGACACAACAACAAACCCCAACGAGCGCTCCGCCGCACCGTCGCCCAATACATCCGTGCAGAGTATGCCGAGCCTATCCACTCCGCCTCCAACAACCCACAGCCGCAAAACCAAGCGTGCCAACGGCCGTCTCGCCGCACCGTCACCCCAACCCCTTCCGCGACGACGCCATCGCGTAGACCGCACCACCCACCACCACCCCCGCCCTCTCAGAGCGCGAAACAAAATCCACAAACCAGACATCTTCCGCGCCGCACTCACTCACCAACTCCGCCAACAAGCCATCCGCCAGATCCGCGCCCTGCAGAGCAAGCCGTCAGTGGAGCGGCATGTCGCTGCGAGCGCGAGGCCGAGGACGCGTATGCGGATGGGGTGGCGCAGCTGGACGCGAGCGAGGGAGGGCTTGGTGGAGCGGTCTTGGCGCTGGGTGGGGGGCAGGCTGCAGCGGTTGGTCGGTGGCGGTGCAGGAGAAGGAGCCGTTGGATGAGGTGCGAACCGGCGCGGCTTGCACTGCGACGCGTTGACGGCGCGGGTCGATCCATGTCATCTCCGCCGACGACGACGACACCACCCGCCAAGCGGGCCGGCTGCTATTGCCTCGGACGGAGCCGCGGGAGGAGTGGCTGGGGTATGGCTGACCGGCCGACGGTGCGTTGCGGTTATGCCGCAGGACGATGGACCTGGATGTGTGCTCGTTGCTGGAGGCGGGCTCGCGGTTTCGATGGGTTCGTTGCTGGTTGGACGTAGCGAGGAGAGACGAAGAGGTGGGGATTACCGCTGACGGTGAGGAAGGGACCAACGCAAGGCGGCTCGCGTTGTGGGTTGGCGGGTGCGAGGGCATGTCGCCATGTTGAGACGCGCTGTCGAGAAAGGAGAGTGCGAAGCGGACACGGCGGCGGAGAGATGCGGTGACGGAGAGCGGGCGATGAAAGAGCTGGGTGATTCTGGGTGAAGCGATTCGCTCCAGCTACTGGAAATGAGGAGCGGCAGCGACCCGGATAGTGAATTTGCCTGGACCGCCTGGGTCGGGAAGCAGTCGCCAGCAGGGCAATTGAAGGCAGCGACGTCACTCCCAACCCCAGACATGTCTCGCGCGCGCAAACGCAACACCAACAACACGCGCCGATGTCCCGTCACAACCGCCATCCCGCCGCCGTAGCGCCCGCACCGCCCATGGCCACCCACCCGCAACGGCACCGCCCCGTCAAACCGCCTACTTCACGCCCTTCCTCCCCACCTGCCCACCACTTCTGCGCTCAAACCCTCCACCTCGAAGCACCTCCCCGCCGTCCGGTCGCTAACCATGACCCACCCCTCTCCCACCAAGTCGCCACCAACGAGCAAACCCCTCTGCGGCATCCCCGGCACCCGCCGCAACAAACCCTGCGCCAACCCCGTCTGCGTCCACCACCCAGCCGCCGGCCTCTGCCTGTACCACTACCGCAAGCTCAACGAGGTACGTGCGCGCGCCGCACCCGCTCTCCTCTCCGTGGGTCGCCCCAGCTGACTTTGACTTCGCGCAGGACCCGCGTCCCGCTGCCGCCGCTGTAGCGCCCCAACGCGCTGCCACCACCACCGCCGCGGAGAAGGTCGAGGTCGAGGACGGGTTCGAGTGGCTGCTCGAACGGCCTATTGAGAGGGTTGAGCCTGCGACCGCTGCTCAACCTGCCGATGAAATCGATGCGAACAACACCCCCACAAGACCCTTCCCCTCCCTCACCCTCACCGACGAGGTCGAGATCGACTGGCCGCAGCTCTCGCTCCCCGAGTTCTTTTTCGACGCTGAGGCGGAGATGGGTCTGACCGCCAACGCTGCAGCGACGCCGGCGAGTTCGCCGGTCGCGGGCAAAAGGAGGAGGGATGTGAGTGACTTGGATGATGGAGGCTATGGCGTTGTGGATAAGAAGAGGACGAAGTGGGGTGAGGGGGGGCTGATGGTGGGTCCGTTGACGCCGGCGGAGAGCTTGCGGTAGGGGGGTGCTGATAACGGGCTGGTTTTTGGTGTGGTTTCTTGCAGGGGGTGAGGGGAGGGTAGCTGGGTTCTGATGGCAGGATGGGATGGTTGAATGGGATCTGGCTTCTGGTGTTTGGGGGTTTTGGCTGCGGAGGTCGGAGACAAAGGAGGCGCGTGCAGACTTTGGGATGGTGAATATGGCTTGGTGAACGATCGTAGCTGCCGTTCCCTTTCTGTTTCATGTGGTTTTTTTTGGGTTGATTCAAGCGCATATTTTTTGGATTCAATAGTGTAGGTCACTGCGCAGTGTGTAGAAAGCTCTCAGAAAAAACTACAAGGGAGGTGAGGTAAATGAAGATTGCAGAGAAACACATTTCTCACCCAAGTGTATGGTCCAGAGATTATTCGCATCTGAAACCCCAGCCCCGCCAAGAGCACCAGCTGCAATCACATCGCGTAGCCAGCTTCTGCTGACTCGCCGTCCCAACCTGTCTGTCCCTTCGCACCACCCAACCGCCCAAACACTCTCTTCGCCGCCCAGCCACCGTCCCATCCACAAGCCCACGCCATCTCCCGCACCGTCACCAACCCAACTGCCATCGCCCACCCCTGCACCGCCGTCGCAAAAGCTCTCGTCCACCACCCCGCCCGCCGCACCAACGAAGCCAACCTAAACCCACCCGTCACCCCCCGACGGTCACGACCCCGCGCACCCCAGACCCCCACGCGCACGATCTACGCCAGATAAACACCGCCCGTCAACGCTTCGCTCCCGCCGCCGACCTCCTCGCCCCTCAGGCCCGCCCCCACACCAACCGCTCCGATCCTCACGATCACCGGCCCGCCTCCGCGACGTAGCGTATCTGCGCCGGATACAAAACAAGGCTCAGAGGAAAGACACTCTCATTGGACCGAGGAGTTGCGACGCGAGCGTCGACCGGCGCTGAGAGCCGGATTTGCGGGCGGAGGGAGGGATGGGACCTCGCGCGCGGAGGTGTCGAGCATGGCGGGACGGCTGAATGCTGCAGGGCGCGACGGGCGAGCTGGTGACTCTTGCGGGCGCTGAGTTTCGTCGTCAGAAGGGCTGCATCCAGGCGGGTGGGACAATCCGGCTCTGCGCGTTCCCTGGCTTGAGGCTTTTCTTGCTCTACGTCATCCACGCCACTGGGATGATCGAGACGGTGAGGTGGTGGGGGTTGGCGCCGCTGCTGCTCTGCCGCTGCGATGCCAGCGGCGTTGTCGAGATGGTGCGCGCTTCGAAACTGCCAGCCGGAGAGCCCAGGTCGCGCACCTATAATTAATGACCGGGGGGACATGTTCAGCCCGCCTGCTGACGTTGAGCACTGTGGTTCTGCGTACTGGGTGGCCGGTCATCCGAACGGCTCTCCTGCTACGTCCGCGTTCCTGTGGGACTGAGTTCTGCACCTGACTTGACCCGAGCCTCCCGGCCTGGACCCGCGCTCTTCTCACCGCCGTGCTCTCCATCACGGCGTTCGCGCCCTGCACAACTACTGCGCCTGCAACCAGTATCCAAGGCTAACAGCAGCGGATATACAAACGGAGGAGGTTGAACAAGGGCCGGAGCGCGTGCAGGTTGCTCAGCTCGCCTGATCTCCGACGTCCACGGTGGCAGGTTCGACGTGCTGCAAGAAATACGGCGTGATCGCAGTGTACACTCTGTTCAGGTCTACCCGGCCTGCCGCATTGCTTCTGTCTCGGCGCGGATGCTGGGATAATCGCCGTCCGCGTCGCGTCGTCCCACTGCGGCAGCTGGCGAGGTCGTTCGACTCGATGAACTTTCACCAGACTTTCCCACACCCAATGCCACATTCTGCAGCTTCCACGCCCCCCACCAGGGTTGTATCCTTTCCATTCCTCACCGCCCTCCCCCATTCCTTTCCATTCCCACTTCATGATTTCCGTTCACAGTACTCTGGAACCGTGCCCCAATCACGCAGCCCGCTGTTGGCGACCTTATTCAGGAGCTCCGAATTGCGACCAGCTGGCACCCCACGACTGTAGTAACGTGGTAAGCTGCACAGGGGTGCCCGTGCCGAGTTGGAGTCCTTGAATCTTCGGGGTGACTTATGGCTAATTTGCGGGGTGGGTTGGAGGGTGGTTGTGCATGTACCGCGCTGGGCGTCCGCAGACCAGATCGCCGTAGCGCCCAATCACTCAATGTCGAGAATCATAAACAGTTTAGTAAGCGCTAACCCTCAGGTTCCAGCACTCTGACCAAGGCAGCAGGCCGAGCCGTTCCTGATCCTGGCTCTACCACACCAAGCCTCAGCCCGTCGTGACCTAGAACACCTCCTCCAATCACCTCACCCAGGTCACGCGCGCCGCAGTAAACATATCCGAACCACCCGCCATGCGGTGCCGTCTCTGGTAGCGACATAAAGCCCACCTACCCAGAAGCTCGATCGCTGCACCCAGTAATCCCATCCCGGCATAATCCCCAAGCCAAAATCCACAGCGTTGACAGAGCGTTCAACACCGCTCCACCCCCACCCCACCCACCACCTCGACAACACTTCCCCCATCTTCATCCCCGCCCCGAGTTCACCAGGGGGCTCCACGAACGGCGGTAACGACAACACTCCCTCAAGCCCCGACGACGCTCCGGCGATGTCATTGGTAATCAAATTTACTCCACCACAATTGGACTTTTTAAACTTTTACCAAGATTTCGTAGATTCCCAGCCTGCCACAGTTAACAATGTAAATCTCAGCAATATGTTTCAAATGTTGGTGGGGTAAAGGACCGCGGAGTCTAGGCACAAAGTCGCGCGTTACCTACCCGACGAACCAATCAGGACGACCGAGCACACGGCCGCCAACGCGCCGGGCCTGGAAGCGAAAGGAGGCGATTCGCTCTGGTCTGGTCAGGTCCTGCTGCCCATCCGGTGTTGCGCTTCGCCATCTCGCTTGGAGAAGAGGGTGAGTGGCGATTGTTCAGTACGGCTGCGGACAGGTTCCGATGGGGGTGGACGTATTGGGCATGGACGAGAACTCGTTTATTAGACAAACGACCTGCGCATTTGCGATAGCTCGCTCTTGCCCTGTGATTCTGCAACGGTTTAATCGGGGAAATTGGGAGTGGTCGCGAAAAAAGGAAGTAAGCCTGCGCCCCCTTCTCTGCGCTGCCCCCGCCGTTACTGCCGCTGCTGCTCCGAAATATCGACAGAGGCCATAACGCTTAACATCCGCCAGCTAGTCCGTGGAAATTCAACTTCTACCCGCGACCCGCCCGTCACCCTGCCAACGGCCGGTTCACCCCACCCAGACTCTTGTGGCTCTTCGCTTCCTGGCAGCCGAAGGGCCCCCCCAACACAGCTTCGTCCTGGCGGCGGGTTGGTGGTGGTTTTCGCACTCAGGCGAGGAGATCGCCGGGCCGAAAGTGATGAGACAAGACCGAATAGAGCACGAGCTTTTCCTTCGCCGCGGCGGGAGGAGGTGGTGATGTTGGGTGGGTCAGCGCTGGGCTTGGCTCGGCTCGGTGCCAGGGATCTGTTGTGAGCGGGTGGCTGAGCTCATCTCTCAGTACTTCGAGCTCCAGTTGTGCCATGCGCTGATTGGGGGAGAGAGGCTGGTTGCTGGTCGACATCTGTGGCACAGTCCGAGAAGGTAAAGGTTAATGTAGTCCAGGAACGCGCGAAGAGACTTGGGATGATACCGCCTAAGCACGCCGTTTGCCTCCCGAAAGTGCATACTGCATGTAACCAGGGCCTCGTGCATTTCGTGGCAATGGATAGGAGCCTGCCTCTTGTGTCTGGTATCCGCAGGAAGCCACTCCGGAGTGAAGGTCCATGGATCCTGATGGTTTTCGAAACCGGCAACGACCAGAGACTTTGTCGCCAATTACGACGTGCAGGATGACAAGTCTCTCAAATTGCTCCACCATTTGTTGTTCTCTCAAATTGAAGTAAGTTCTGTCGACATACCTGGAGGCCCTTTGTCTCGTCCAATGCGCGAAGGTTTAAATCCGGGGGCATAGGCTCGAACGCGACTGTAGGATTGGGCGGGCATAGATGTGATCAGAGAAGCTACTGCTGTAATGGTTGTGGAGGCCGCAACTCTTACCGTATGCAAGGAGTGACCTCGCCATTGTTGTTCTTGCAGAATATTGTGGTGCAAGTTTGCTGATGCTGGAGCGCTTGCACTTCTTCGTGCTGGTTCGGACTCGGCGTGTAGTGAACTGGATGGATGCAGAGGAACCTGTGGGGTAGTAGCTCTCTCCGCCGAAGTGAACAGCACCAAGCCTTCGAATGACGTTGAAAGGCCTACGAATGCCTGACGCAAGCGGACTCGAGTTGGAACTGTCACTGTCACTGAACCTTCGACCTTGCAAGGCCGGGTAGTGGTGTCAGAAACTGGCTTGGACGGGCTGTAGAGCGAAATTTAACTTACCAGGACGATTTTATGGCTAGGCTGCTCTTTCTATTTTCATGAAAACGATAAAGCCAATGGCGCCGTTGTAGACAAACTGGAATTCTCCACCAATTCGAACGTTGAAGTCAGGCGGGATGGTCGGAAAGCGACTGGCTGGGCATGGCTTTCTGAAGGTAGTGCCGATGCCCGGCGGCGTCTTGGGGAATAGGCGGAAGTTGTCGGAGGATCAACACAGTGCGTTCTTGGAGCGCAAACAGTACATGCACAGTCGCTTGACAGTGCGGAGTGGGATGCGCGCATGAGCTTGGAGCTATTTGGCTGGTAGAGAGGAAGCTGAGCGGCGACGGTGAAGGAAGCCCAAGTCCATGCATGGTGGGCGCAGCCTCCGTTGTGGCTGGAGGGTGTCAATGTAGTGGAGGATTGAAGACAAGTAGAGGATTCCGACTCTAGGTCACTAGCCTGCAGGTCGCCAGTGGCTCAAACTTCGCGTCCGAAAGGTGCAAGTTCTTCGGGACTTGACAGATAAGCATGAAAGGTCTCCGTTGTCGTCCGTCCCTGGCTGCGAGTTCTCCACCGAAGGTCTCGGCCAAATCTGGGTAGATTTGAGATAGAAAGACCAGCATCCTTCGGTGATGCTGCTGCACAAAATGCACAGATGAAACGAATAGGCCTGAATTGGAACTAGCGCGTTCGTGCAGCATTATTACAGAAGAGTGATACCTCTGATCTTGAGGGATTGAGGTTCGCGATGGTTATAAGCTATGTGAAAACACTCCCCCAGCGTTCAGGTTGTGCTTTTCCTATCTCTCATCGAGGGTTCGAGTTCGTGGGGACAGGGAAAAGTCGGCATGGGCCCTGAGTTTTATTGTGTGAGATCTGCGTTTACGGTCGGACAAGTCGGCTTGGCCATTGGTTCAATCAACCTCGTCCTCAAGCCAAAGGGCGAGCTGTCGACGTCCTGGCTCTTGCGTATGTTTGCATCGGCGTTAGTAGAGTCTGCGGAGCTTTCCTAAGGCTGTTACTCGGTGCTGAAGTGCACGCGCTTAGCTGCCCGGGCCGAACTGTTGCTGCTGACTTTGCGGATGAGGCGGCTCTCCGTTGTATATGAGGTTGACGGAGCATGGGGAATGCCGCTGTACACCATGGTTGTAGCCGTGTGCTGATCATGCCAAAGTCCACTATCTAAGAGTGCCGGGACGTGAGCAGATTGCCTTCCAGGGCCTCCTCCCGGTGATAAAAAAATGCATGCAATGCAATCATGCTGCTCAAGTGGCGATGGGATCAGAAGACCTGCGATCTGAATCGCATCCGTGGATCTGTTGGCGGCAGGCTGCTGCTTGCCCCTTCGTCAACAGATCCATGAACGCGACTCAACCTGTCGAAGTAATATTGATCCCGTTCTTCCCAGTGACCATGGAGCCGAAGGGTCTCAGCGCCATTGTATTTCGGATCTGAGCACCGATCACTTCCATTTTCTATTGTTGAAGCAGGCACCAGTCCTCTCTAGTTCATCAGTTATGTAGTGCCAAAGAAGCTGCGCCGTTTGTGAGCATGGCCTCTGCTTTCCGGCTGCTGCGATTTCTTGCCGCGAATTCTCGGTCTCTGGCCTCCACGATGGCGGCTGTGGCCCGGGGAATAGGACGCAATTGCAAGGACATAATACGGATGACAAAACCTGACACCGTGCAGTAGATGGTCAAGGCCGCGCATAGGCGTTAACCATTTACTGCATCCGCCTACGCGAACTCCAGGCCGAAAAGTGGGTGGAGTCATCCACTCTTCTTGAAACGTTTCCAAGCGAGTGCGGACTGCGCTCCAACTGTACATCGACACCCTCGTGTAGGTGGAAGTCGTCATAAGCCATTCAAAGGGGTGAGGCTTTCAATCAGAGCTTGGGCTGAGTCTTAACCAGGCCAGGGCTCGTCACAGAATGGAGACTTTGGCATTTCTCCTGCCCAGTAGATGGGTGCTGATGCTCTACGATTGCACAATATACCCACAGACCAACGAGGTTCTATGATAGTTTAGATGATGTGGGTGCTAGCCATGTTAGGCTGCTCTGGTTGTGCAGTGGTGAAATGGGTTTGTGCCACGGACGGAGATGCATCGCTAGTCGGGGTTGTCGGACTTTTTGCGCTGCGGCAGAAGCAGACGTGATATCATCGAGGCCCGGCGAACCCTTCCAACTCCGATACCAGCACTGTTCTACCACTGAAATATGATGTCCTGAGTGGCATTTTGTTGCAGCTTCGAGCTCCGGGCTGGAGAGAGCAGTCTTCCCCAATGTCGTTGGGAGCAAGTGGTCGTTACGGTCGATATCGCTGCTGGGCAGTCCCGGAGATTGAGCGGTCCAGAAATCCAATGGCAGTTCCCATGTCTTCGCAGTTCCGAACGGGACGCATGCAAGGTTGCGGATTTTGAGGACTCGTACCCACTGGCATTTTGTCATCGCCAAACCCGGCTGCTACCTGTTGGGAGCAGCCTCCATCCCCTGGTCTGTCGATGCTCCCCTTCACGCGTATAGTGCTTCCTTTCAGGCCAGTAGCCACCTCCTCCATCTACCTCATCACTTGCTCGTATGAAACACACGAGATTGACCTGGGAAGACGGCTCCGACATCTTGAATTTGGTTGATCTTTGTGACCAGGCAGCATGTCCGGTCGATGAACTTGTGGATGAAATTCCGACAAGAGATGAATCACAAAATTGGAAAAGGTCGCAACGGCCGCGGGGGATGTAGAAGACACGAGGGTGTCGTGCGGAGGGTGGCTTGTTTGATGACATTGAAGCAAATTCATGGAATGGTGTAGAGGGGGCAAAAATGGTGGATGCGCGGGATGGGACGGAAGTTGGACGATGCTTCGGGCCAAGTCGCTGGTTGGGCTGAAGGGTGAGTTGAGATGGATACGTAGAGGGCATCGATGGTGGCGGCCAGGAAGTTGGTTTGACAGATGCACTGGTGCAAGAAGGGGAGACTTGTGAGGCACCAGGTGGAGAAATGCAAGGCGGCGATGGAGGAAAATGAGCGCTTGGCGCATGCCTCGCGTGGTGATGCTGAGATCGACGTTTATGATGATGGCGCTCGGAAGAACGAAGGATGCTGATCTGCTTGGATTTCCGACTGCGGCGGCAACACATTTCCAGATGAAGGTTTCGCCCAACACTATTGAGAAAATGATGGTGCATAGTATTTCAATGCCATCTCCTGCGCGATGTCGAGGCCCGTGCGCAACAGCGAACTCTTGAATTTCAAGAGTTCACTCTCACAGCGAAATCTTCTCGTCCGCGCAACAACAAAGGCACCCACAAACTTTCTTCCTTCGCACCGTTGTTGTCCTCCTCGTATACGTCCCCGTCCCGGTTTTCCTGGTTTTCTGTTGGCGTCTCAGAGCTGGCAACGCGGGCCCGCTCTTTCAGCGCATGGCGCGCTCGACTTCGGTCGGTACCAAGTGTGCTGGCCTCCGTGGAATCTTGTCCAAATATTGGTGTCATCGAGATGCAAGGTCGCATAAATTCCGCTGCGGCGTATCGCGAGGTCAGACAGAGCCGACTTCAGCACCGCGACGGGCTGGTGCGAGGCGAAGGTGTCGAGATGGGTGCAGTGAGGAGCAGGCGTGCGAAGCCGGCCGAGCCTCGGCGGTCAGGAATCGCCTGCGTTTGGGCGGCGCGTCGGTGAGCAGAGCGCAGGTCGGGCGCGCGATGCGGGCGAGGTGAGAGGCTGCGGCCGCGAAGGTTGCGGGCTGGCGCTGGCTGACGGTGCGGCGGCTCCTTGCGGCGGGCTTGGATATGCTGCAGGCTCTGAGGGAATGCTGGCGCAGCTGCGGAGGGCGGTGTTGTGGCTGGATGTCGCGCCCTCGAGGTGGATGTTGTGGAGATGGAGAGAGGCGGCCGGTCGGGCTGTTGTTGCCGCCAGCAACTGCGCCAATGACGTCAACGGTCTAATCACAGCGCATTCATCCTCGCCCACGCCCACTCCTTTCATCACAACCGACAGCATCACCGCACACCGAGCGACAGCCTTCCACGAACCCCTCCAGCCCGACCACGCCCCGCATGCACCCAAAGCCGCACGTCGCGCATGCTCCCACACTCCACCGACCCCCCGCAGTGCTGCGCCCTAGTTGCGCCCTGCTGCTAGCCCACTCGAGACCCGCCATCGCCTTTCACAGCCGCGCGCTGCAACGTCGCGGAGCACGTCGCGATCGCAACGATACAGGCGGATGGGCAGTCGAAGCGCCAACGCGACGCTGTCGGTGCCGATCCGCGCTACAAGCAAGCAGGCCGGGGCCTTGTCGCCTCGGCGCTCCGACTGGACGCGGCGGGCTGGCTGTTGGGTCTCTGCGGTGCGACGATGCGGGGGGCGGAGAGGGCCAGACGAGCGCTTGCAAGGGTACACCAGCGAGATGGCCTAACGCGGATAGGCATTTTGATCTGCAAACTCGGTACCTGAGACTCAGACGCGATGGGTAGAAATACACGGGAATGCGGAGGCAAATGACCCATTCTTTCATCTTACTCAGGGAGACTGACTAACGTCGGCCATAGGTATGGTGCCCTTGTCCTCTGTTATCCACGCCGGCCCGCAATGTTCACTCGCCACAGACCTCGTCTCCTCGACTGCCTGCAACCGCTCCGCTCCTTGTCCACGCTTTCGCCCGCTGCCCAACGAATGGAGTTCTCTAGTTGTTATGCGCAGCAACTCACAATTTGCCGGAAGCCCCCAGGTCGAACCTACCAGTGAAGGCGAGGGAGTCGCTGGGGTCCGCTCGAAATTACAATCGTTGTTGCAGCGCGTGGTCAGGACACCAATAGAGGTAGGGTTGGGGGATTGTTCGTACCCAGACGTGCTGCGATGGATATACCACAGGTGCTGAGGCGGAAGTGGCGGAGCTTGCGGTCGGCCAATCTGGTCGAGAGAAGGAGAGGAGAGGCGGTAGAGAGTTGTCTTTCTTTGGGAGAAAAGTGAGTGGAAGAGATTACATGGCTTGATGCTCGTGGACGTGGTTGCGGAATGTCGTGCAGGCAGCCCGTGGCCTTTGTCCGCCCGTGTGTGGTTTGCAGCTTGCCGCCACTGCAGGACATTCAGTTATGGAAACCGCCTCAAGGTGTCCCATATGCCCAGTCAGCAATTTGCTGACCCGTCGAATGCTCCGAGTACACGTGAACTGGTCAGATATCCATCCATCCATCACATGCCCCTTTCGCTAACTAGACCGACAAGCTGCACCGACTTCTTCATAGAAAAACGCAGCCCCAGGCGCCCCCAGCTCCCCTCCATACTCACCTGCCAGGCCTACCAGGTCCAAGGCCCACGCGCCCAACAGTACGCGAATGAGCCAACCAGCACAGACACCAGTCAGGACAATCACGAGAAAAGCAGTGCAAAAGCCCGGAGATGGAGACTCGGTGGACAGACTACCTGCCACATGTCTTCCCCCCCGCCGTCTAACTCCTTCACCGAGCAGCTCATACCGGGCTTCGGTCTGCCCCGTCGGCCTAATCTAGGCACGTCTCTGATCCTTCCCTGCTCCTCCATTTCCAGCGCCGCAACCTTTGCGCTTCAGCCTGCACTAACGTGGAGTGGCGTAGGCGGTGCAGCGAAGAACATCATAGCGTGGTCCTCGCGACTGTGCCGCAGTGCGTAGCGCCAATCCGAGACGATTATCGTGATGCAAAGCTTGCGGGCAGGTGATGATCTCGGCGTTGGTCTGGGAGCCGTTCCAGGTTTGGGTGTTGGGCAGCTTGTCATGGTGGAAGAGCGCAGGGGGCGCTGCGCTGCTGAGTGTGAGAACTGGTACTGTACATCCGAAGTGGTGGTTGGGTTTGACGAAAGCAGAAGAGGGAGTTGGGGATTAACGGAGAGTCTGGGTTGGAGGCCAGAGAGCAACTGACTTAAAGGCTTTTACGGCTGAGGCGGAGGTGGAGAATCTCTCTGGATTGGTGCACCGGAAAGTTTGGGGGTTGGAGTTGGGATTCTCAAATTCGGTGAGTTGAAGAGCTGCCGAAGCCCAGTCCAAGTAGCCCCTCCGGCATTCCCCAATCTCTCGGTCGCCTCCCACATCGGTGTTTCGTGTTGATTTGTCTGGTAGGAGACGCGTCTTCCTCTCCACGCCCGCCCGACAACGCTCTGGCTAGTCGCAGCGACGGTCTCTTCCACGTGTACATCTCTGAGTTTCGACGTCGAAAAGGCCCTCACAGCTTCGGTACTGAACGCCGCAGCTCGGAGACAGGTGGACTATGCATCAGCCGAGACTCGCTTCGGCATGATTGACTTTTGCGGGCCTGCACTCGCTTGAAGGCAGTGTGTTAAAGTGGATCGAGCTGCTTCGGGGGTCCAGCATACCAACAGTCGTGCGGGCTGAGTCTGGTTGACTCGACATGGAAGCGGTGCTGGTGGTTTGGGAGCGTCGACGTTAAGGCGTGTACGTTTAATGACGCTTTACATATGCTGTTGATAGCCCGGTGTGTCGCCCTGAGAGCCAAAAACGTTTCATCCTCAAATGAAAGGATGATGAACGGGAAGGGGGGTTGGTTTTCTTTGGACTTGATGTGGGGCGTGATGGTACAGGCTAGGCCGCCTATCCTAGGTGGGTCATAGAGTGCGACAAAGGATTGGCAGAGCAGATTCGAGATCCCAGAGGGGTGGTGGGATTCAAAAGATTGAGCCATGTGTATGGGGAGTAAGCGCTGGTGACCGAGTAGCATCTGGGGTCGAGCACGAACATATTCCGTAGGCGGCAGCAGTGCCAGCACCGGCCAATTCTTGAGGTCCATACGACTGTGTCATAAACACATTCAGATCTACATTCCCCTACCACCCTCGCCCGTAGAATTCAAGCCCGCATTTCCCAACTCGTACGCGCAGTGGCCGCAGCTCCGTCAGGATCATCAGTACGCTCCTACTCCTCATCAGCATCTTTGACCACTACTATTTCCAACCATTACCAACAGGGCGGAAGCTCAGCTTCTCTCCAACCGACAATAACCGCTCCCCACCAACAACAACATCACCGCCGCCTGTCTTCAACACAAGGAATATAACAAACGTATCTCACAGTAGCCGCAACGACAATAACAAACATGCCAAGGACCCCCATCCCATCATCACAGCAACAAGTATTGCACACCCACGTCCCCTCACGCGTCCACACTGCCATAGAGCCCCAACGCCCGCTACTCCCTCATCTCGATCAGCCCCCTCCACCACCCCTCCCCGCACCCCCACGGTCCAGCTCGCGGTCCGCCAAACCCTTGGGGCGGCGCTACTTCGGGCTGCCTCGGTCGAGCAGCAGGGCAGCGCGACGAGTTGGTGTTCGTCCGCAGGTAGATAGATGGGGAGTCTTTGCCCTCGCCGTTGTCGAGCGCGCTCGCCGACCGACCGACCGACCCGTTATCATGCTCGCGACGTTGGGGGAGAGCTGTGGCGAGTAAACGAGCGAGTGAGCGTGGTGGCGACGTGGGAGGGTTGTGGAGAGCGAGCGAGCGAGCGCGGTGGGGGTGGCGGATGTGCTTCGTGGCGCGGTGCCGTCGTCGGGGGTTGATCGCTGCTTCTTTCTGCGGTTGCGGTCGCGGGGGCTATAGCAGATGGTGCATCGTGTGAGGCAGATGGGGTGGTGCGTCGGCGCTCGCGTGGGTTGTTAGCTGGTGTTTGGCGTAGGGCGGGAGCAGGATGGTTGGGGCTGCGACGGGTCTGGGACTGGGAACTGTTAGCTCGTGCTGCTGCGTGCCGAGGCCTTCTTGAAGTGAAAGTTCCTGGCTGCTGTGAAAATGCGCTTCCATCACCACCGTACCGGGGGGACGTAGAGGACCGCCTGCATCCGACTTCTCGCGATCGCTGCGGGCGGCGGAAGGAAAGCCGGTCCCGGTGGAACTCATCTGGCTTGCCATTGCGTGGGCGTAACTGCGGTTGCGGCTGTGCCTGAGCTGAGAGATATGTTGGTAGCGCTGGATGGTTGTCTGGTAGGAGCGGTGACTGTCGGCGACAGTGATAGTGAAGGGCAACGTGGGGAATGTCGGTTCTGGAAGGATGTTGAGGAGAGTGAGAGGGTTGCGCTGGAGGCGGGGGTTGGTAGGGACCCTGAAAACGGGAGATTGGACTTGCGGGAGGCCGGCGCCGGCCAATGCGCCATTGCAGCTGAATTTATGGCGTTCGGATAATCGCTCTGAGACATTTGGCGGCGGCTTGCTGTATCCATGGCCATTCGACGTGTTAGGATCCGCGTCTTGGCTTCCTCTGGAGTTTCTGTTGGTTCTGTGCCTGTGCGAAAGCGCACAGTCCGCCGAACCGCGAAAGCAAGAGATCGTAGCTTCACTTCCGTCTGATTTCAAAGCAAACACAAGCCGCGCCGCCGCCCATGACATTCGCCAGCCCAGACACGTTCAGCGCGCGCGCTCCTTTTTCCGTTCAAGCACTGCACCCTCACCGTATGTCAACAGTCTCCATCCAGCTCGCCCCTCATGCCTTGCACGAGGTGCGATGATGCAATCAACAGAGAAACTGCTTCCGAGTTCCTCTTCCCGCACACGGGTTTCTACGCGCTTGACAGACTCTCTCGAATGAGGCACGAACAGGTTCTCTGTATTCCATGTCGGAGTGTTGGATCATCTCGGTCATCGCACGCACAGTCGCGGCCGGCACCATTGGCATAACGCTGGACGCTGGTGAGGTGATTCGGACAGACTCGGTGTTGTTGGTTCTCTGCTACTGTCTACGCTGTCGGTCATCTTTGCTAACTATCAGCAAAGCCAGGCCCTCCTGTCTTTTCACGGTCAAGTTCTGCTCGCATACTGGTTCAACGGCTTTGCATCTCCATGCCATTCAAGCGCATTTGTCTACGATGGCGCAGCGTGCGCCTGGTCTTGCCCAACCCCGATCGCAGTGCGTCTACCGTATCCCAAAGCCTTTTACGAACATTAGTACAAAGTCAACAATCGTCACAAAAGCTGGACATGGGTAGCGGAAGAAGATGACCTACCGCATCTTCACTCCCACCGCCCTCACCTCCGATCGCCACCTTGATTTCTGCTTTGGAAACCGAGCCTGCGCCAAGAGCACTTGCAGTTTGCTTGACTGGCAAGGCACGCGTTGGGTGACTGGTCCGCGCGTCGCAGAACCGCATTCACACTCTGGGAACAAAACCAACCGCGGAAGGCTCCAGCGATCGATTCCTCCGCAGCCATGGATACATTATGTGGAGTCCCAAAAGCGTGCCGCCGGTGGTGCTGCGCCATCCGGACAGATGGAAGTCAGCGAATTTTCTGCTCGCTGGTTTACAGCAGGTAGCAGAGGTTGCTTGCCAAGTAAATGTTGCAGGTGCCAAGGTCCTTTCCCGCGCCAGGGCCTCTTCGCAGCCCGACGGACGCTGTGCATCGCGGTTAAAACAACTTCTTCGCCCGAGGTGCTTTGATCCTCCTATGTCGTTTCTACCATTCGTCCCTCGGTTTAAGTTGTCACTTTAACAAGGGAAACAGATAGGAGAAGCTGTTGGTGGCACTCGATGCAACAATCTTACAGGTGCCTCGGCAATGGTCATGTCCCATCCGCTCGTCCTCCATCCCACAATTATTCATAGTATCGTATGGGTAGGTTTAGCAGTTGGTGAAATCCTTATGGACCTGTACCTGCTACCTTGTATGGCTGTCTATCCTTACCTCTGTCCTCTTCTTTCTCCCAATTGTCGTTTCTCTCCTCCAGATGTTGTATATACTACCGCAACTCCTTGAAAAAGACCGGTCATCACATCCGTTTTGTATGCCCCTCCATCTTCCCCCAGCAACCATACTTCCTTTCTACGTTATAGTACCAAACCGCAGCCGGTAGTAGTTTCCCTCTCCCACTTCTCCATCCAAGTCCACTGTAACCTCAGTCGCCAGCCCTGTCACCAATCCGCGGTGGTCATGAACAAGAGCCTGCCATCATTATCAGAGCGATGGGAGAAGAGTGGAAGAATCAGCCCCACTTGTAGCCAAAGATACCAACCTACCTCGAAGTCACTTTTCGTAGGTCTTCGAAACGTACGTATGTACATGATACCGGCGCTATAGGAAGTAGAGTTACATGGACAGATTAACTCCGTTCAAAATAGAAAGGTTCATTTTGGGCAACTCTTCGCCGTCTGAATCGAGGCCAATGCCATCTTCCCCATTTCTGGGCATAATGAGTGGGGCATGCAGTTAATTCGTGAGCATTTGCTCGCGCCCTCAAAGATCAGAACAAATCCAGGATCTACAACCTACAGCCCGAGTATCGCAATTCGAACCTCGTCTCAACCTTGGAAGCGATCATCTCTGAGCGTAACGGCACTTACACGCGTACAAGGGTTGCATAAGACCATGTATTGCTACCACCGACGAAGCGCAGACCACCTTCTCAAAGCGTCGGCGCAAGCAAAACTGCCGCACAAGCACCCTGACAAGTCCCAAAAGCGCTATTGCACGCCACAACTGTAGCCGGCGCGGTCGCTCCCAAGGTCGCCCCCCATGTGAAACCCGCAGCGGCGTAGCAAGCCGTAACCACGGCTGCGCATCCGGCCTGGCATACTCCGTAGGCCGCTGGCCCGGCATGCACAACGGGCTGGATGCCGAGGAGGAATGCACTGAGCAGGGCAGGTGATGGTCGCATTGTGCTTGGATGGGGGGGTTAGCTGGTGGATTGGAGGGGCGGTTTTCGGTGTCTCAACTTACGTTGGAAGATGGTGTTGGTTCGTGTGGGGAGAATGGCAAGTTGCTGTTGTAGTTTGGCGTGTTCAATGCTGTACATTCATGGTCTTCAAATATTAATCACTGAACAAGAATGCCTGTGTATGAATGAGTCATTAATTAACCCAATTCCAGTTGAGGGGAATGGTCGTGTTACATGCTGATGCACAGTCCATGTCAAATTACACCCTTGCTGTGAAACACTCGGCCCACCATCTTCTTTGGTCTGGGCTCGGTCTTCGGACAGGACTACTTCCTCAAACGAAAAGGGAAGTCATCGACTTCCGTCTTCAACAACCGAAGGTGCGACAAACTTACCGCATAATGTCCAACACCGCATGAAAAAGAGGGACAAAAACCTTTTGGCTCCTATAGATTCTCGTATGAGCTCGGCTTTATGTACATACAAGGACAAAGTCGACCGACAGGAAGCGGGAATGGAAGGGAAACGCTGGCATGAACTGGTCTACATTTCTGCGAATTCCTACGTTCCTTTCGCAAGAATGACCGCAGATACAGTATTGGATCGCTGGCACTTGGATTCCAGGACTAAAGGAATGCCAGAAGAAAAAATGAGCACGGCACCTTGAGATTGAGTCATGAATGTTCTGCAATAGGGGTCGAAGTCTTTGCGGGATGCGTCGCTCACATATCTCTGACGTCCTCCCCTCATTACTCACCGACGCTCGTCCTCGATACCTGGAATGGCGCTCCTCGCTTCGATTAGCCAGCGTTGCAATCCTCCTGTAGTCGGACACCTTCGTCCACAGTACTTACTTGAAACTCATAAATTGGCGGCCAGACTCAATGCAGGTGCTGGCTTTGTCCTTTTCGTAGCATGTAGTAGATGTGCTCCTCGCTGGGTTGGCAACAGATGGGAATCCGTCACGTTGTCTTAACCGACCAGTGTCGATACGTCCCGACCTCCGGAGCGCACGCTCGAACAGCACGCTTGCCATCTGTTTGCTATGTGTTCCGAACCTCAGTCATCGACAGCCGCAGGGGAATGCGAAACATGTGTAAGGGTGGCCGGCAGCGTAGTTTTGTATCCAGGAGTGAGCATTCCGAGCTGCTTTAGCTCAGTGCTGCAGACTGTACCAGCGACTTTTCTACCACTCAGACTTTCTCCCGCCTTTGAGTAATGAGGAACCAAGTGCCTTCAGAACGAGCGTCTGGCGCGCCGTAGAAAAGTCGTCGCGCTTCTGCGGAATAGACCGAGGACGTCCGTATCCGTACACACGGTTTTCAAGAGGATGGAGAATCGTCGTGCGGTGGGTTTCGGCCGCGGATTG
The DNA here is from genome assembly GCA_023082095.1 of Dothiorella sarmentorum. Classification (NCBI taxonomy): domain Eukaryota; kingdom Fungi; phylum Ascomycota; class Dothideomycetes; order Botryosphaeriales; family Botryosphaeriaceae; genus Dothiorella; species Dothiorella sarmentorum. The sequence goes on along the minus strand of JAJMVL010000092.1, from coordinate 2,993 downwards.
TGGGCGGCACTGTGTGGATCAATGCGGGTTCGGCGGCAACTTGTCTGGTTTTTAATACCTTAGCCGCCTACTGATGCAGCCGTTGGCTGGTTAGCTCGCATGGAGAGCAGTCAATGCCACTATGCTGATCGGGCTCGGCCAGGAACAGACACTGATAATTAAGCGTGTATACTCTAAGAGATTTGGATTCATAGATTGGTCAGGTCATCTACTAGCGAGTCAAAGGTATTTCTAACGGTCTGGCCAACGGGTAGCGTAATATTCGTGGAGGCCAAGCAAATGAAAGGATAGGAGCCGATCGATTGGTTTTATACTTGGTGAGGGAAGGTTGAATGGTAAAAAATACGATTCCCCCAATGAAGGTGGCGAGAACGAGTGGGTGATAGGACGAAGCCGCAGTGAGAGGTCTGACAAGTAGCAATATAAAAGGCTGTTAGATACCGAGTTAACGGGCAAGTCACTCGGCTGCCGCCAAACCGTTCTAGGAAATCAGCCAATCCGCGGGATTGAGTGCGAACTCAGCACAGTGTAGGAATTTTGCCAGCAGGGGTTTCTCTTCCAACGGCAAAAGGTATCCCCCTTTAGCACAATAAGACGTACACTAGGTGTCTCTCCACACTGTATGAGTTTGATATACTTGAAGCTGTAGGCAACGACTCACCTAGGAGCAAGGGTCTGGGTGCCGCTGAAGAGGAGTCGGGGGTGCGGTGTTCCATCCCAAAATTGCCAAGGGCGCTTTACCCCATCTAGCGACACTGACTCAGAATTAAATCCAAAGTCACGTCGGCTAATCGGCTATCCCCCACCACACTCTCCTGCCGACGATCAGACGGCTGCTCGAGCGTGCAAACCCCACAGCCGGGCAAGCGGAGAGTTTCACCAGCCCATCACGCAACCTCGCATACCTTGCCGCCGTCCACCAACAGATCCCCCGTCAGGTAACGATGGCGGTAGTACAGTGCATTTCCAGGGCCGTAAAGCCCAACTATTGCGCGCTTGGCTGCAGCAGAGGCCGACCTTTCTCGCAAACCGGAGAAAACCACACGGGCAAGTTTTTGTCTCTCGCCGAATATTCCACGCACCCCATCACACCCTCCCCTCGGTCTTGCCGGTGGTAGCGCTCCGCTGGCCGCGGTCGAGGCCCCTCTTCCCAAACCGGTCCAGAGCGCCGCTCACCACTCAGACCCCTCTCCCAGACCGGTGTAGCACGGCCTCCAAAACCAACTCGCCTCGCCCACCCGAGTGAGCTGTGCTCGGCAGCAGCCACTCGTGCGCGCCGCCCGGGGGTGGGTGTCAGTGTGGCAGGGGGGTGGGGAGGCTACAGGCGTGCGTGTCGGATGGGGTGGCTGGGCTGCGGCACGCACCAACGCAGCTTTACTGAAGGCGCTGAAGCCGAATTCGGGATGGGGGTTTTGGGGGTCGGGGAGTCGGTCATGCGGAGGGTTCGTGACGACTGTGATAGGTTCGCGCCGCGGTCACATGCCGTTTACCGGCAACGTCTCCGCCGAGGGATGAGCGTGGTTGCTGCAAGTATACGGTTTCGCCTTGTGCTGGGTGATGGGCTGTTGAGGTGGTGTGTTGGGCCTGCGCTTGAGGGGGATGAGGGAGCATTGAATAGGCTGTGGAAGGTGAAGGGCTTATAAGTCTTACGTCGGCTTGCGCGGAGTATTCGCCAGGGTGTGTTTCTTCTTGTCTGCTCACGGGCGACTGTACGGGGCATCTCGCTACGAAGGTCAAGGGCAGCTATGGAAGAGGCCCGGTCTGAAGTCGGGAGCCTTCCCATGTCCTTACCTTTTGTCTGTGACCGTGTGTGCGTCCTGCTTGAGTGCGCTGGCCGCTGGGCACTGAATTGTTTTTTCGTTCTTTCCAGGATCCATCTTCTCTGGAAAAATTCCGAGCTCAAACCATTCCCAAGTCATAAGAGGCATAGGCCCATCGACCTGTCTTCCAAGACGGGCAGCAAAAGGATCCAGTTAGTCTCTTTCTTAGGTGGACATGTTGCCGCAGTTTTGACGACATAGTCAAGGCATGTAGTGCTCAGTGAGCGCTGGAAAAGTTGCTATTCCCGGCTGTAAGCTGACAGGAAAACATCTGACCAGTGGCGAAGCATACAACCGGTGCGTCCTCTCCAGCTAGTTGAAGTTCCTAGCAGCAGCCTCGACGTGGCCAGCACGGCTCACTTGACCTCGGAGTGCTCGCGGGGGTAGAGCGACGGCGAACTGGCTAGGACTTTGGATCTCGAATGGAGGGATTGCGTAGCGATACGGGGCAAATGGGGGTGGTACTTGGTGCCTTACTGCGCTCCCCACCTCACTCCAACGAGTCCTGATCTGTCTTACAAAGAGCGAACAAGTAATCGTTCCTCGTAACTAATGAGGATGGGGAAGAAGAGGAATCTGCAAAACTGCTCTGACTCCAACGGTTTGACAGCATCCAGCGGTACGCGAAAAGCATTCAAAGTATCGGAGATGCAGGACACGCCAGTCCACCTACCCACCTTTTGCTCCATTAGGCATTCTAGCATTGGCCGTTGGTCGCAATCATGTTGCGGTTTGTTCAAATCATGACGCCAACGCGTGAATGGACATGTCTCAGACGGCAAGCCTTCGTTCAAATCTTTGGGATCTGAGACACGTCCATTCGCCAATTCGACCGAATTTTGCGTTTGTTCAAATTTCGCGTTCGTTCAAATTTGGCATTCGTTCAAAGTGGTTCTGGCCCACATCTCCTGTCCCCATCTGTATTTAAGCCGCTCGATGCGCCTCACTCACCATCCCCTCAGCATCACCACTCACATCATTCCCCTCCACATCCATCCAACAACTGCCCACCACCACCACCACCCCGCCAGCGCAATGAGCGCCCTCCAGTGCGCCGGCCTCACAGTCCGAGGCGTCCAATGCCTCAAGCCTCCCTGGAGAGTTAACTAAAGTAATAGTATTTATTAGTTAGCGCGTGGCTAAACTAGTATAGATAGGATTTAAAGTAGCTAT
>JAJMVL010000091.1:42250-142072 GCA_023082095.1 Dothiorella sarmentorum | reverse complement strand
GGGAACTTTATTAATCCTAAATTCGTTATAAGCTACCAACTATTATACTAAACTAAAGATTATCTATACCTACTAAGCACAGTAGACGGCTCCCCGGTAACCTATAGGAAAGGATAGGTCCGTATTAAAATAGGACTTAACCTCTTATCCCTAGGAAACTATAAGGAGAAGATTAGTCTTAACCTAATAGTAATACTAGGATACAATATAATCCTAGGCATCCTATAGTTAAAAATATATACACCCTATATTAACTAGAGAATAGAAGAAATCTCCTTCCCGGATAAATAATATACTAGATACCTTGCTATAGCTAGGAGAACTAAGTTACCTACTAAGAGTAGCTAGAGCTAAGAGCTAGAGCTAGAGAAGTCCGAGCTAGAGAGCTAGAACTTAAAGAGCTAGAGCTAGGAGAGCTAGAGTAGCTAGAGCTAGGAGAGTCTAGTAGAAGTTAGAGAAATCTCCCTAGGAGCTATAAAGCGCATAAAGCGTAAAGGAGAATAAGTCTATACTATCTACCTAAAACCTAGTTAAGAGATAGAATAAAGAATTATTATATGTATATAATTAGGTTACCTAATAAGGGGAAAGCCTATACTCGCCTACTATAGGAAAGCTGCCGTATATTTTATAGCCTCTATAGAACCCTAGGGGCCTTAAGATAAGGATACTAGCCTAAAGTTAGTTAGAGGAGACTATCCCTAGAGGATTTATAGGCAATATAGTAAAGCTAATATAGAGAAGCTTACGCAGCCTAGCTAAGACTAGGGCCGCTAAATATAGAATATTAGCACAAAGAGTAGAAATCTCTTAGTAACTAATAAAGACGATATAACTAGCGAGTAAACATATAGGGAACTCGGCGGTATTATAAGACCTACTACTACTAACACCCTAGAGGAGAAACCCCCGCTACTAAATATAGAATCTATACTAAAATAATTCTAGAAGTATACGGACCTCTATAAGAAATAAGAAAAAGAAGCTTTACCTTAATACTAACCTTAGGATTATAAAATACCTCTCGTGCTAGGAACGCAACTCGCGTTTAAACCTATCTACTTACTCTCCTAAACTAAGCTAGAGTTTTTATAGGAATACCTAGAAAAGAACTTAGAAAGAGGATATATCTAACCTTTATTATTACCGGCCGGATACCCTATCTTGTTTATCCCTAAGAAGAACGGTAAGCTCCGCCTCTATATTAATTACTAATAGCTAAATAATATTATAGTTAAGAACCGTTACCCTCTCCCGAGAATTAATAAACTATAGGATAAGCTATATATAACGACAGGCCTCTTCTACTAGGTTTCGGAGTCGCCTAGTAGGTAATTAGGTTGAAGGTTTTACCTTAAGGATAAGAGTAGAGAGGCAATAATTAGAGAAGGAAGTGATTACGTGTGCGCCGGGCGTAATAAGGCTCTGTTACTCTAATGGGTGAAGATTGGATTCTTAAGTTAACTATAAAGGGTTAAATGTCTAGCTAACAAGTGTGCACTATATACTACTAGGAAAGCTATACAATCTGGATTGAGTATATAGATATACTACTTAGATTGAGGGGATAGATTAGAGGTTTAGATCGAGTATAATCTAAAGTAGGTCCTCTTAGTAGGGTGCACGTGATATTAGCGCCTAACTACCTTTCTAGTTTCCGGCTTTTGTTGGTGCGGAACGGTTGTGATATTTGACTTACTCTAACCTTCCTAACATCCCTTCTACCTATTCTACCCTCTTACCCTTATAGACCTTCTTCCCCTACGGGAATCCTACCTATAGTTTCCGGCGGTAACCGTTGTTCCTTAAGGGCTGCTTTCCCGTACGGGAATCTGCCTATAGCGCGTCGCGCTATAGCTTGCGCGTATCCTAACTGGATTCCCCTTGCGGCTTAGTTTCCCGCGCGGACCCTTAGTCCTTAGGGTGCTTTTTCCCGTGCGGGCTTTCTGCCCTTAGGGTTATAAAGCCCTTATCCCCTTAGGTTTATAATACTACCCCCTACCTTAAGAATCTTCGTCCCGAAGATTCCCCTGCCGGACTATATCTAGTGTTTAGCTATTCCTTTATTTCCCTCTTCCGTAAGTTTTCTTAATATATCTTCTAATAAGTGTAAGCGTAATGATTAGTTAACTAAGCGTAAGTCTCTTGCAGAAAAGATTAATATCTTTAGTAAGACGATGCCTATCCCTTATAGTGCGTGTTTATTGGCGAACGCGAAACGGAAGGAAGGGGCTCCTAAGGTGGTATATCGGATAGATGTCGCGGGTTTCTATCGCTGTAGCGAGTGTACCCGGCGCGGTTTGTCCTCTTGTAATAGGAGTGGTCTTAAGGATTTTCTAGTACTATTTCTTCTGTTTATTTAATTAGTGTGGCGTTTTTAGGTGCTAGTTCTAGCAGTGCTACGTAAAAAACGGGTACTATCTTTATATTGCTTAGTAGCTTAAGACGGTAGTTGACTTTCCCGAGTTTCTCTTTAATTTTAAATAGACTAATTTTCTTAAAGTCTAGTTTATTATTTAGATGCCTAGTCTTGATGTTTTTCCTAAGGAGGTAGACCTTATCCCCCCTTTTAAGCTTTGGTGCCTCCTAGTACCGTCTGTTGTAGTAGCGAGATATAAGAAATCCGTTATACTCTATATTAAGGCTGAGCTGTTTGTAAAGTGCTTTTAGCTGGTCGGATTAGAGGATTTCTTTTTGGGTAAGGGATTCGCTTAGTATTAGTTCTCTATAAGCTGTGGGTTTATACCTATAGTTAGCGTAGAACGGTAACTCCTGTGTAGCTAAGGCTTTTAAACTATTATAGGCGAACTAGGCGAGAGGTAACAGCTTTACCTAGTTATCCTATGCGTAGTTAAGGTAATAGTGAAGGTATTATTCTAGGGTCTAGTTTATTTATTCTGTTTGTCTGTCTATTTACGGGTGCGCTGTGGTAGAGAGCTTATATTTAGAACTAAGCTGTCGGGTGAGGCTCTGCTAGAATTGCGAGGTAAATAGGCGATCTCTATCTAAGACGAGCTTATCTAGTAACCTATAGTTGCCGAGGATTGTCCTAAGGAAGGTGTAGGCTAGATCTTCCGTAGTTACCGTTTTTAGGTAAGGCAGGTAGTATGCGTACTTAGTAAGCCTGTTGATAATAACTAGGATCGAGTCGTAGAGCGTGCTAGTTAAGGGCTCTTTTAACCAAGGTAGATCTGTGATAAAGTTAAGTATAATTAACTACTAGGGTCGTTCCGGGGCTGGTAATAGCTAAAGTAGTCTATAGGGTGCGTGTCTCGAGGCCTTGCTTTAAATATAGAGGTTGTACTACGAGATTACCCTTTAAATGGTTCTCCTTAGCCCTAGGAAGTAGTAATTCCTAGAGAGTCTTTTAATCGTCTTATCTGTTCCTTAATAACCGTGTGCTAGTACTTTATAGAGATCTTTAATTAGTTCCTCTCGTAGTGGTTTAGGAATATAGACTAATCCTAAAAATAGGATGGTGCTATTTGTGTCCTTTGTTACTCGAGGGTTGTTCTTAATCTTACCGAGTTCTTATACTATAGAGTCTTACTTGTAGGTATCTCGGATTTTGCGCGTCTAGTTGTTATCGCTAATGCGTATAACGGGCGCGAGTTGCCTAACCAGGATAAACTCTTCTTTAGTTGTTTTATTTAGCTATAGTAAAGCGATGTGTACTACTGTGAGGGTACCGTCTTCCTCTTATTTAAGCACCGCTAGCTATAAACTAGGTTTTCCTACTATATAGTCGGCTCTTCTACTTAGCGCATCTACGCGAGCGTTCTCGGATCCCTTTCTATAGGTAATCTTTATGTTGTAGGATACTAATTCCTCCGCCCACCTAACTTGTCTTCTAGTTAATTCTTTAGTAGTTATAAAGTGCGTAAGGTTCTTGTGGTCGTAATAGACTATTACTTAGTATTTAGCTCCTTTAAGGTAATATCTCTATGTCTTAAAAGCTATAACTATAGTAAGTAGTTCCTTGTTGTGGATATTGTAGTTAAGCTCTAGGGGTGTTATCTTCCGCGAGTAATACGCAATTGGGTAGAGTTGGCCTTACTCGTCTAGTTAGCTAATATAAGCGCCGAGGGCGTAGTTAGAAGCATCGGTTTCCACCGTAATTAGTAGTTCTGGGTTATAAATACCTAAGATAGGGGCTTCGCAGAATATTTGCTTTAGAGAGTTAAAGGCTATCTACTAGGCTTCTTCCTATTTAAAACTATACTCTTTCTTTGTAAGGCGCGTGAGTAGCTCGATTACCTTAGAGTATTTCTTGATGAATTTTCGGTAAAAGTTAGCGAATCTAAGAAAGGATTGTATATCTTTTACCGTCCTTAGTGTCGGCTAATCTTAAATCGCGTCTAGTTTCTTGTCGTCTATGCTAACTTATCCTGGTGTAATAACGAACCCTAGAAATTCCGTTTTCTAGGTGATCTATTTATATTTCTTAGGTGCGATCCGTAGGTCTTTTCCTCTTAGAGCTTTAAGAACTTTCTTAATATGCTCTATATGTTCTTTAAGGGTATCTAAGTAGATAATAATATTGTCTAGGTAGGCCGTGTAAAAGATGTCTAAATACGGACGTAGTGTCTCGTTTACAAGGCTTTGGAATGTTACCGGGGCGTTAGTAAGCCTAAACGGCATTACTGTGTACTTAAAATGTCCTAGGCGCGTTTAGAATGCTGTTTTCTACTCTTCCCCTTCTTTAATATAAACTAGGTGATAGCCGTCGCGGAGATCGAACTTTGTGAAGTACTTTGCGGTTTGTAGCTTATTCTATAGTTTATTAATTCTTGGGAGAGGGTAACGGTTCTTAACTGTAATATTGTTTAGCTATTAGTAATTGACGCAGAGGCGGAGCTTGCCGTTCTTCTTAGGGATAAACAAGATAGGGTATCCGGCTAGTAATAATAAAGGTTAGATGTATTCTCTTTCTAGGTTCTTTTCTAGGTATTCCTGTAGAAACTCTAGCTTAGTTTAAGAGAGCGAGTAGATAGGTTTAAACATAGGTTGCGCTCCTAGTACAAGGGGTATTTTGTAATCCTAAGGTTAGTGTTAAGGTAAAGCTCCTTTTCCTTGTTTCTTGTAGAGGTCCGCGTATTTCTAGAATTGTTTTGGCATAGATTCTATATTTAGTAGCGGTGGTTTCTCCTCTAGGGTGTTAGTAGTAGTAGGTCTTATAATGCCGCCGAGTTCCCTATGTGTTTACTTGCTGGTCGCATCGCCTTTATTAGTCGCTAAGAGATTCCTACTCTTTATACTGACGTTCTGTGTTTAGCGGCCCCGGTCTTAGCCGGGCTATATAAGCTGTTTAGGGTTGGCTTCGCTGTATCGCCTGTGGATTCTCTAGGGACAGTCTCCTCTAACTAACTTCGGGCTAGTATCCTCGTCTTAAGGCCCCTAGTGTTCTATAGAGACTATAGAATACGCGGCAGCTTTCCTATAGTTGGCGAGTATAGGCTTTCCCCTCGTTAGGTAATCTAATTGTATACGTATAATAATTCTTTATTCTATCTCTTAACTAGGTTTTAGGTAGATAGTGTAGACTTGTTCTCCTCTATACTTTATGCGCTTTATAGCCCCTAGGGAGATCTCTCTAACTTCTACTAGGCTCTCCTAGCTCTAGCTGCTCTAGCTCTCCTAGCTCTAGCTCTTTAAGTTCTAGCTTACTAGCTCGGACTTCTCTAGCTCTAGCTCTTGGCTCTAGCTGCTCTTAGTAGGTAACTTAGTTCTCCTAGCTATAGCGAGGTGTCTAATACATTATTTATCCGGGAAGGTAATTTCTTTCGTTCTCTAGTTAATGTAGGGTGCATGTATTTTTAACTATAGGATGCCTAGGATTATATTATATCCTAGTATTGCTATTAAGTCGAGGCTAATCTTCTCCTTGTGGTTTCCCAGAGATAAGGGGTTAAGTCCTATTTTAATACGGACCTATCCTTTCCTATAGGTTGCCGGGGAGCCGTCTACTGTGCTAAGTAGGTATAGATAATCTTTAGTTTGGTATGATAGTTAGTGGCTTATAATAAATTTAGGGTTGATGAAGTTCCCTTATACGCTACTATTAATTATTGCTACGGCCCGTTTTCCGTAAAAGGTAACGGGTACGTGTAAGAGTCGGTATAGAGCTAATCTAGTAGGAATTAGTCCGTTTAATGTGCGTAATACCTAGTTAAGGGACCTGTCTAACGGCCCCTCCTAGGGTCCCTAACTAGGGAGGCCGTCTAGTTTTTTAATAGTTGGCGGTTCCTAACCTCGTCTTGTAACTATATGTTTAGGTCTTTAGGCGAGGTAAGGGCCGTTTTTCCCTAGTATATCTAGTGTTGATTCTACTTGTGTTGACAAATAATATTCCCTTACTAAACCCGGTAGTGCTGCTGGGTTATATCTAGCTATAAGTCTGGTGTCTAGGTAATGTAGGGTTGTCTGCCGTGTTTGCCGAATTAGATTTTCCCGTGTACTTTTAGGTACTTAGCGATTTGGCCGAGCTATTTGGAATCCGCCTACTTGGGCTCTTATTCGCTGTCTTTAGATTTAGCCTTAGGTTTAGGCGTGCTCTCGTAAAGTTCTCCTGTGTTACTATTTACTAGTTCCGTGTCTAGGGGAAGCGCGTTAGCCAGTTTGCTGATTATAGGCGCTGCCCGGGTTTGTTTAATAGTATTAACTCTTTGTAACTTCTTAGGATACTATTCTATAGTATCTTTATCGCTCTAGTAAGTAGAGTAGTCGTCGTCGTAGCATGCGGTCTAGCTTATCGCGGTATAGTTAACCGTCTAGGCTATTAAGGCCTCTTGGGATTCTTCCGTTTGAGCTGTAGACGTGGTGCGCTCGTTCTTCTTTAATTAATAGGAGTATTGGTGCCTAGGACCCTATTTGTCTCTGTATTGGACGTATAGTCCTTTATTAAATCGGGCTCGTTGCTAATCTATCTACTCCTTCCTAGGAGGTCGCTTACCTTGCTTCTCTTTTTTATTGTTGCTTCTCTAGGTACTATCTAGTTCTATAGCGTCTCCTCCTTCCTGGGTGTAATGTAGCCGCGTAGGTTGTAAGGTATTGGAAGAGTAGGTTTTCTTCTTGAACTATCTTTTGTTGCGTCGCTTGTCTATAAGCAAAGCTAGTTGGATTATTCCTATAAGGTTTTCGGGTTCCTTATAGTAGGTTATTACTTCCTTAATTTTGTTCTTAAGTCCTTAGTAGTAGAACGTTCGCAAAGTAATGTCGGAGTGTCCCTCGGCTAGGTAGGCTGCATCTTAGAACTTAGTGGTGTAGTCTTATACTAACCCCTTCTGTCGGTAGGTTATGAGGGTGTGTATTACTTGACGTGTCTTGTCGACTCCACTAAATGCTGCCTTAAGGGCCTTAGTAAAGTTGTGGTAGTCTTTGAAGATTTCGCGGGTTGCTGTAGACTATTAGAACTTAGGTTTGGATTGCTTTTCGCGCTTAAAGGGTCGGAACTATTGCTCTGCCGTTCCTTAGAGGTAAGTGCTAGCGTAGAGCACTTCGTCGGCTAGGCTGGCGAACTTCCTATAAGAGAAGTAGATGTAATTATCTAGTTAGGATAGGAAGTCTTGCGTTTTCTTGCAATCTCCGTGGTATAGGTCGGGTTTAGGAACCTTGACTTTAGTGGCTAGAGGTGCCGCTAATGCTTAACTGAGTTGTGTTCTGAGGACTGCGTTCTCGTTGCGTAGTTCTAGGATTAGCTGGTATAGCTGTTTATTACTAGGAGGGGTGTAAGGCGGAGGTGCCTGCTAAGGCTGCTGCAGCTCCGCGTCTCCTATGCTAACTGTTATGTTCGGTATAACGAGTGCTGCTTATTAGTATTGTTTTGGGGTGATACTTTCTAATTAGGGATGCCTTCCTTTTCTTGCAAGGACGGTGGTTAAAGTGTAATAATAGGCCTCTTCTACTAGGTTTCGGAGTCGCCTAGCAGGTAATTAGGTTGAAGGTTTTACCTTAAGGACAAGAGCAGGGAGGTAATAATTGGAGAAGGAAGTAATTACGTGTACGCCGGGCGCAATAAGGCTCTGTTACTCTAATAGGTGAAGATTAGATTCTTAAGTTAACCACGAAGGGTTAAATGTCTAGCTAACGAGTGTGCACTATATACTACTAGGAAAGCTATATAATCTGGATTGAGTATATAGATATGCTACTTAGATCGAGGGGATGGATTAGAGGTTTGGATCGAGTATAATCTAAAGTAGGTCCTCTTAGTAGGGTGCACGTGATATTGGCGCCTAACTACCTTTCTGGTTTCCGGCTTTTGTTGGTGCGGAACGGTTGTAATATTTGACTTACTCTAACCTTCCTAACATCCCTTCTGCCTGTTCTACCCTCTTGCCCTTATAGACCTTCTTCCCCTGCGGGAATCCTGCCTATAGTTTCCGGTAGTAACCGTTGTTCTTTAAGGGCTGCTTTCCCGTGCGGGAATCTGCCTATAGCGCGTCGCGCTATGGCTTGCGCGCATCCTAACTGGATTCCCCTTACGGCTTAGTTTCCCGCGCGGACCCTTGGTCCTTAGGGTGCTTTTTCCCGTGCAGGCTTTCTACCCTTAGGGTTATAAAGCCCTTATCCCCTTAGGTTCGTAATACTATAAACCGCGAAGTACTTTATAAAGTTTAATCTCCGCGATAGCTATTACCTAGTTTATATTAAAGAAGGGGAAGAGTAGAAAACAGTATTCTGAACGCGCCTAGGATATTTTAAGTATATAGTAATACTATTTAGGCTTACTAACGCCCCGGCAACGTTCTAAAGCCTTATAAACAAGATACTACGTCTGTATTTAGATATCTTTTACACGGCCTACCTAGATAATATTATTATCTACTTAGATACCCTTAAAGAATATATAAAGTATATTAAGAAAGTTCTTAAAGCTCTAAGAGGAAAGAACCTACAGATTATACCTAAGAAATATAAATAGATTACCTAGAAAACGGAATTTCTAGGGTTCGTTATTATACTAGGACAAGTTAGTATAGATAACAAGAAACTAGACGTAATTTGAGATTAGCTAATACTAAAGACGGTAAAAGATGTGTAATCCTTTCTTAGATTCGCTAACTTTTACCGAAAATTTATTAAGAAATACTCTAAGATAATCGAGCTACTTATACGCCTTATAAAGAAAGAGTATAGTTTTAAATAGGAAGAAGCCTAGTAGATAGCCTTTAACTCTCTAAAGTAAATGTTCTATAAAGCCCCTATCTTAGGTATTTATAACCCTAAACTACTAATTATAGTAGAAACTAACGCTTCTAACTACGCTATCGGCGCTTACCTTAGCTAACTAGACAAGTAAGGCCGACTCTACCTAATTATATATTACTCGCGGAAGATAACCCCCCTAGAGCTTAACTACAATATCTATAATAAGGAATTACTTGCTATAGTTATAGCTTTTAAGATATAGAGATATTACCTTAAAGGAGCTAAATACTAAGTAATAGTCTATTGCGACTATAAGAACCTTATATACTTTATAACCACTAAGAAATTAACTAGAAGACAAGTTAGGTAGGTAGAGGAATTAGTATCCTATAATATAAAGATTACCTATAGAAAGGGATCTAAGAACGCTCGCGTAGATACGCTAAGTAGAAGAGCCGACTATATAGTAGGAAAACCTAGTTTACAGCTAGTAGTGCTTAAATAAGAGGAAGACGGTACCCTTATAGTAGTACACATCGCTTTACTATAGCTAAATAAAATAACTAAAGAAGAGTTTATCCTAGTTAGATAACTCGCGCCCGTTATATGCATCGGCGATAACAACTAGACGCGTAAAATCCGAGATACCTACAAGTAAGACTCTATAGTATAAGAACTTAGTAAGATTAAGAATAACCCTTAAGTAATAAAGGATATAGACGGCACTATCCTGTTTTTAAGATTAGTCTACGTTCCTAAGCCACTACGGGAGGAACTAATTAAAGATCTCTATAAAGCACTAGTATACGGTTATTAAGGAATAGATAAGATAATTAAAAGACTCTCTAGGAACTACTACTTCCTAGGGCTAAGAAGAACTATTTAATAGGTAATCTTATAGTGCAACCTCTATATTTAAAGTAAGGCCTTAAGACATGCACCCTATAGACTACTTTAGCTATTACTAGCCCTAGAACAACCCTAGCAGTTAATTACACTTAACTTTATTACGGATCTACCTTAGTTAAAGGAGCCCTTAACTAGCACGCTCTACAACTTAATCCTAGTTATCGTTAATAGGCTTACTAAGTACGCATACTACCTACCCTACCTAAAAACGGCAACTATAGAAGATCTAGCCTACACCTTCCTTAGGATAATCCTTAGCAACTATAGGTTACTAGATAAGCTCGTCTTAGATAGAGATTATCTATTTACCTCGCGATTCTAGTAGAGCCTTACCCAATAGCTTAGTTCTAAATATAAACTCTTAACTATAGTATACCTATAAATAGATAGATAAACGGAATAAATAAACTAGACCCTAGAACAATACCTTCACTGTTACCTTAACTACGTACAAGATAACTAGATAAAACTATTACCTCTCGCCTAGTTCGCCTATAATAGTTTAAAGGCCTTAGCTATACAGGAGTCACTGTTCTACGCTAACTATAGGTATAAACCTATAGCTTATAGAGAACTAATACTAAGCAAATCCCTAGCCTAGAAAGAAATCCTACAATTTAACTAGCTAAAAGTACTTTATAAATAGCTTAGCCTTAATATAGAGTACAACAGATTTCTTATATCCCGCTACTATAATAGACAGCACTAGAAGGCACTAAAGCTTAAAAGGGGGGATAAGGTCTACCTCCTTAGAAAAAACATTAAGACTAGGCGTCTAAATAATAAACTAGATTTTAAGAAAATTAGTCTATTTAAAATTAAAGAGAAACTTAGGAAAGTTAATTACCGTCTTAAGCTACTAAGTAATAGGAAGATAGTACCCGTTTTTTACGTAGTACTACTAGAACCAGCACCTAAAAACGCCACGCTAATTAAATAAATAGAAGAAATAGTACTAGAAAATCTAGACGCCGATAAAAACATAGACTAGGTAGTAGAGAAGGTACTTAATAGCGGCTATATTAATAGTTAATTTAGATACCTCCTATAATAGGAAGGAGACTAGGACTATACCTAGGAACTACTAGAGAACTATAATAGCTATAGAGACCTTATTAGTAACTTCTATTACTAAAACCCGGATTAACCTAAACCAGAAGCTCCTTAAATATAAAGGACCTAAAATTAAACTTAGGTATTAGAGATAGCCGAGCTAAGTTAATAAGCTTAGACGTCTTAAAAGGCGTAGTAGTAGAACTAGCCCTAGGAGAACTAACAGACTAGTTAGGATCTATAGCAGCGCTATCGGCTAAGGACTCGCCACGTAGGCGTTTTAGCAATCGTCTAGGCACAGTATCCTTAGGGTTAACTAGATCCCTAGCTTTATAAGACGCCTTAAGCTTATCTAGCTTCTCTAAATCCTTAATAGACTAAGCCTTCTTATTTAACATTAGGCTACCGCGCTTCTATAATAGAAGTTTCTATTTCCGCGAACGCTCTAAATAAGAAGAAGCTAAGCACAGCTCTTGCGTTAGCTTAGAAATAGCCTCTAAAGCCTCTACCTCCTTAGAAGCTACCTAAGAAATAGCCCACTCTAGTTAGATAACTACCTTGTAAGTTAGTAAACGATAACACGGAGAGAAAGGGCTACTTATAGTTGCCTTCTTTAGCACCGCTTGTATTGTAATAGGCGTTCCCCCTCTAAGTATACTTACTGTAATAAGAATACCCGGGCGTAATTTAATACGAAATAACCTCTCCCTACTCCCTAAGTAAGAGATACTAGGCGCAAGAAATTAGTATATTAAGATCTAGAAGTTCGTGTAAGGAGTTAATCTTTATACTAAGATACTTATACTCGGCTTACTATTCTTCACGCTTGCGCTTAGATAAAGATATAATAAGGGACTTATAGGAAAAAGAGAAGAGTAGGAAAAGCCATATAAGATATACACCTTAAGGCGAATCTTTAGGATAAAAATCCTTAAGGTAGGGGGTAGTATTATAAACCCTAGGTAATAAGGGCTTTATAGCCCTAAGGGTAGAAAGCCTATATAGGAAAAGGCACCGCAAGGGCTAAGATCCCTTAAGGCTAGCAGAGCTATATAGTTAGAAATCCTATACGGGAAGACCGCCCGCTAAGACTAAGGAAGTTATAGGAAACTAAGAAGGACTCGCTAAACTAGAAGGCCTATAGGGGAAGGAATCCTATAGGGGTATAGGCGTAGTCTAGAAAAGAGATAAGGTATAAAGGTAGTAGGTAGTAGGTAAGAAGGATATTATAACCCTTTTGTACTAGTAGAAGTTGGAAACTAGGAAGCAGGCAGCGCCGCATTATATAGACTCTACAAGACCTACTTAATAGATTAAAAGGCTTAGCACTAATCTAAACCTTTGCCTAATCCCTTAACCCTTATAATCTAGTAACCCTTAATATCCTAAGGGATAAACTAGATTATTATAGCTTTCCTACTTATATATAATCACGCTCCTTAGCTAGATACTTTAACCTTTATAGTTAACTTAAGAATCTAATCTTTACCTATTAGAGTAATAGAGCCTTATTGCGCCCGGCGCACACGTAATTACTTCCTTCTCTAATTATTACCTCCCTACTCTTATTCTTAAGGTAAAACCTTTAACCTAATTACCTACTAGGCGACTCCGAAACCTAGTAGAAGAGGCCTGTTGTTATAATACCTTCTAGGATAACCTCTTTAAGTATTATAATATACGCTTTATTAGCGAGGCCTAGTAGTTCTTAGCACTTAGGATTATCCGCGATCGCTAGCGCCGACGCCTATAGCTTTCGCAGGAGTTATATATTAATAGTCTTATAATAAAGTATAACGTTAAGCCTTTATTTATTTTAACTCCTCTACCTTTAGACGAAAACCTCGTTACTAATAAAGGCCCTTATATAACCGCCTAGGACGTTTATATATACTAGAGTAGGGTTAGGTCTACTTAATTCTCGGCTATTAGTATCCACGCTAATATTACCTACCCTTACTCCGCTCTTTCCTCGTTCCTTATAAATCTATTACCTTATTACCTTAACCTTACTTAGCGCCTACTAGCCTACTTAGGTAATATAAAGAAGCTTACGCTCTTCTTTAATAGCCGCCTTATTAAGGACTACCGGATATTTAACATCGTAAGTAATACTTTATTCGCTAATAATAAGAAGACCCGCCGGAGCTACTAGAGCTCCTTAGTTACCCTCTTTAGTACTACCGTAGATTAGAAGTCCTCTAAGTAACTAATAGTAACTACTTCTACTATAGAAGCGGAGCTGCTAGCTCTATTAGATACCGCTAAGTAGGCGTACTAGTAGAAGCGCTTCTTCTAAGGCATCTAGTTTAACCCGGGGCACTATATAGAGGTGTAATATAATAACACGCAGACGCTTTAGCTAATATAAGCTAATATTAGCAAGCTCGCCACGAAGCTTTATTATATTAATATATACTACTATTGGCTCCGCTAGGAGGCTCTAGCCGGTAACGTCTACTTCTATTAGACGCCTACTACTAATATAATTACTAATAGCTTAATAAAGAGCCTTCTAAAGTAGAAGTATATAATCTTCGTCCGCTAATTAGAGCTCGCTCCTTTACCCGCCTAATCGGGACATTACTATATCGCCTAGTCGCCATTATTAATAACAAGGTAACGTCTTATATATTTATCGCGTTTTTTAGCTTATATACTTTACTATTTAGCCAATCTACTCTCCTTACCTAAGGATTTACTAGAGGAATAAGATACTCCTAACTAGCTTATCTACCAGTCCACCGAGATTACTATTCTACTTTTTTAGTTATTCTATAAGGACTCCTATTTAATCCTTTGTTTTACTTGTTTTTAGCACTTAACGCTCCTTTTATTATCTTTCGTCTTATGTTTCCCTTTTTAGACATTGCGAAGGAATCATATGCTGTTTTCGTATCCACTCAACACTACATAAAGGGGGTGTGTTGGATATCACGTGTTAAGTAGCTCTTAGTAAGCAGGAGGATATACACCCGAGCCCGGGTGGACCGCCCTCCTGCTCCTCATGCTAATTCAACTCTTTCATCCGATCCATTGTCAGATCCAACAGATATGTTATGGGGAGTTGAAGCTTAGTCCGGATGATATGTCCCCCGTGTACCACTTCAAACCGATGACCAGTCGGATCGTACGGACCAGACAGTCGAAATAGCTCTTGTTACTTCAATAGGCGAACGGCGACAGAACCTGAAACCGAAACCTTGTCATACGGCCAAGTTCTCTCAATGATTCCCGGACTGTCTCCACCGGCCTCGGTCCCACGGCTCCCAGATTGGTACCACAGCAAGCAGCTTACCCCGGCGGTACGGCTCTTAACTCAGGAGGAAGCACCCCTCTCTATCGATCGCCCCTAGCTTCTAACTTTTCGTTCTTCATCCCTCAACACCCGCACCAGTCTCGAGGTCCTTCGTACACACAAACACACACACATATCAAACTACAAACTAAACTAGTTAACAAGAACCACAACTCGGACACAAAGTAGGAGAAAGTTGTTTTCTCGAAACTGCTCCACGCGGAAAGAGAACAGGATAAAAAAAATCCTACTGTTTCTTGCAAGCATCGGAGAATTTTTCAGGAGCTCAAGGATATTCGCGAAAGGGTTCATAGGTCGAAAACAGAACCACACGACGTACGTAAATTGGTTCCCGCTACCAAGTCCTGGTGGTTTCGGGAGCGGCCCCACAGAGAAGGAAGTGAAGGCCAAGATGGGAAAACCGCCCGAATAATTCGGAACCGCGATGCTCACTCTACGACAGGACCGGGATTTTAGTCCGATTACGTTCTGGGATTTCACTTGTTTCGGGTGATGAGCCAACGTTAGATACTTCTATGGCTCGAGCTACTGTAACCCCGGCCTTCTATCTACGTTACCGCAAACGGCTAAATCCATATAGTTAGAAACTTCAAAGTTTAGAGTGAACCCAACTTACCAGCCGCTAGCTCTACGCAGTACTGGTACACCCAAGCAAATCCGTCGACTGATCTGGCTATCACATTTACGCTAACAGACCTATTTATCCTTGTCATGATCCATCGCCGGCAACGCGTGGCGCTCACGACAACAACACACTTGCACGCGTCGCACGACCCAACTTGGTCACTCCCCCGCCGTCTTGCTCAGAATGTCTCTCGCAGCCTATCTCGCTAATCCACCCCATCTTGCCTATTATCGGCGGCTCCTGTTCAGTCCACCTGAGCCATGGGTGTTGCCAGAAGCGGTGTTCAACGCGTATATGCCGTACATGAGCAACGTCTGGAGGTTCGATCGCTACATAGAGGACAAAGAGAACTGGCGCTGCGTGCAATGGCACCACAAGGCTCGCCAACCACGAGGCGCCAGGAAAGAACAGTGGCCGCACTGGAATTGCAACTGCGAGCTCCTTGTTGAGCATATTCAGAACGGCATGGTTCGATTCGAGCGCGTTGCGAACCGGGAGCACACGCACACGCTTGAGGATTTGGACGGCCTGAGGATTCCCGATCACGTTTTGCACTTGGTGGTTGACTTTTTCGCGCATGAGCAAGGTAACATTCGCGGATTCAAAACGGTAGGTACTGTACATGCAAGAATCATGACCGACACCTGGTACTTAGTCCGTTCGTTTTTCAGCTAACGTCTTGAAAAAACGTCCAACAGATCACATCCGCCCCCGAAAACACCGCCGCCCTCACCGAGGCAGGCGCCAAAAACCTCAACTACAGCCCTCTCAGATACGCCTTCAAACTGCGCTACCCGGACGCGAACGAGGGCCCTCCTCCTCCTCAAAAACCCCCCTCCTCCTCATGTAGCCGTAGAGCCGATCGCAGGCCGCACCATGGTCACCTTGACAAACTCCCGCTCCGCACCCCACATGCCCGGCGGGCAGACGCGCGACTCGGCCACGCCGAATCCGCGCCGGGTCCAGTACGCGCGGTTGTGGTGCTCGATGGTGTTGAGCCAAAGCCTGCAGGCCGCCCGCGCTCCTCCACCACCACTTGCCTGCAGTCGCGCCACCGTCGCCGCCTCGGCCGCGCGGACGCATTGGTCGGCGTGGCCCAGGCCGCGGTGGGGGGGCGAGACGGCGACGGCTGAGAGCTCGAAGTCCGTTGTGGGCTTGTTCTTGCATTCGTTTTAGCCTTTTTTTTCTTTCGTTTTTGTGTTTTTTGGTGAGGTAAATGAGGTTAAGGGTTTGTTATTCTTACCGCATCGGTTCCCCAGGATTTGGTCGATGCGGTTGCGATTAGCTGGTTGTCGACGGCGGCGTTGGCGTCGAACATCACGGCGCACAGGCCCTGGCTGCCGAGGTTGGCGAGGACGTCGTCGTCGGTGGAGAAGCGCGGCACGGGGAAGTCGGGGTCGTTGTCGAAGGCGGTGTTGATGAGCTCGAAGAGGGCGTGGAGGAGGGCGGGGCGTGCTGCAATGTCGGCTGCCGTTAGGATTTCGATGCGGTGCGGTTTGGGTACCATTGTTTCTTTGCTTTTTTATTGGAGGTGAGGTTCTTGATGTGATTTGCTGAGCACAATGCTGATAGTTTTTTTGTTTTCTGGTCTGTACTGGTCAATACATAGACCAAGATCGTTGCTGGAAGAGTGAAGACAAACTTCTTTTGAAGTCGAGGAGGATTTCTTGAAGCTACAAATCCCACTCATGCATGACTCATCATTTCCGCTTCCATCATGTCGATGGAAGGGCGTCTTGGCGTGACTACCTTTTTCTAGACGCCATCGATAGGGCTTGATAATAACTACCCGAGTTGGCGAAATATCACTACGCCTGGAGACAACAACGATGAACGGGTTGAAAGAGTAATACCACAATGGGTTGCAAAGTATGTGACATGACAGGGGCTCCCAAAGGACTTTCCAAATTTCCGGCATAACTGTACCCCGCTTCTCTATGGCGGCGGCATACAATCAGATCTTGAGGCGTGATAAGGTATGCGTATCTCGTGCGTTGTTTACTTGCGTAATGCGCAACTTGTTGCAGATACTCCTCCGCCCATTCGGTCTCCATGATTCGCTTAACAGCGGTAGGGACTTTTGCGGGGCATGCCTGGGTGTTTCCAGGTGGAACGCACATAGGCGGGTCATGGCCGCCAATGGTTGGGGGGATTGCGGCCCAGTCGGAATTTCCCGGCTTCTGGCTACATATACTAGAAGCACCCGATGCCATGCATAGTATCGTAGTGTCGAAGTACTCCTCGACAAAGGTAGCAGTTCCAGCCTATGAGAACAAACAGGCCTGAAAACGCCTGTTTTGCCAGCTGATCGCCTTAGCGCATGTATAAGGAGCCATCCTGATGACTGCTCTGATGACTGCTTCAACGGATTGGAAACCATTCATCCGTCGCCGTCATGTTCTACGTGTTCTTCTTGACAGTGTCTCTGTACGGTTGGTGCCTCGGTTGGTACTGTGATGGTGGTCCGGCTTCACCTCCATGCTTCCTTGGAGGAATCGGTCGCGGGTTGTGTTGTAGGCAAGGGATATCTACACGCCTGTGTCGTCGTGTCTGTTGAAACAAGGAATGTTATGATATTGCCTTGCGAGCTGAACTGATGGTCCTCTAAACTGAGAGGGCAGGGGCGGACTTCTTTAATAGGAGTCTGTCAGCTTTCCAGCTACTTCCTTTGCTTGTTGATTGCCTGAGCTTTGTGCATAGCGACCTACGACTAACTAAAGATTGAGGTGTTTGTGTGAATCCTATCAAACTTCATATCAAACAATCAGACAGTCACCGTATGCCACTGGTATCATCTCTTTCGGGAAAGTGTCCGGGATGCAGTCCTTGGTCGTTCTGAAGCCCACCAGCTTCTGATCATCCTGGAGCCAGGTCTGTCTGTGTTAGAGAGTTCGCAATAGGGAAAGTAGCGTGCTCTGAGCTGGACGTATGAAGCCATCAGTCACCAGGACTTTATAGAAAGCTGGGCACTTGAAATGAGATTGTCAGGCAACCACAGCTTCCTATGTCTCGAGCGGGGCATACCTAATGGATAGTCATTACGCAAGGGAGGCGGTGGAGCTTGTCCATATCTATCATTGCACATTTTCTATCCCCACCACAAAAAAGACAAATCTTGAACCCACGCCAATCATCAGGTGGTATTTGCTCCATAAAACGCCGCCCGGTGTGCTCACACACACGAAAACGCCTACGCCATGCCAGAAGAGCCTCTTTGCCTCTTTCGAGGTAATCACCCCCCAGAACCGTTCTCCCCCAATCACTTGGGCGGCTCCAGGATCTCCTCCCGCTCAATGACGCGCTCATCAAACTTGATCAAGAAGATCGTCTTCCCCGGCCACATCTCCTTGCCCGCCTCGGGCGGCGCCACGGCCGCGCCTCCATCATCCGCCCAATGCGCCGTCACGCCCTTGGTCGAGAAGCCCGCGCCGTCGCACACGCCCTCGACGATGCCGGCGACGAAGGCGGCCACGTTGAGCGAGCTCATCTCCTTGGGCGTCGACACGTACTCGACGACGAGCGGGGCGTTGTCGGTGATCATGTAGTCGGTGTTGGCCGAGGCGCTCTTCTCGAGCGCGTCGGCGGGCCGGTTGAACAGGTGCTTCCACAGCGTCGTGGTGATGAACTGCAGCAGCGGCAGGATGCGCGTCGGCCGCGTCGGGTTCGGGTTCGACGTGAGCGACGCTGATGGCGAGCGCGACGACAGCAGGTCCAGGAGCTTGAGGCCAAGCGGGTAGCCCTGGCTGTTGAGTCTGCGAGGTTGGGGCCATATGGGTTAGCAATGGAGGCCATGCGGGGAGGGCGGCGGGGCTGGTCTGTACTTCTTCTCCAGGTCGGCAATGCCTGTGACCTTGCGCTGGGCGTAGGATATCATCTCGACGAAGAGGTAGGCGAAGGCGGCGCGGCTAAGCTCCGCGTTCTTGGTACGGCCCAGATTCCGGTCGTAGATGGTCTTGCGGTTGGACGGGTAGCGCAGGCCCGAGGACAGCGAGCGTGCCTGGTGTGCGGCCACATCTTGGACGGGCTTGTAGGGTTGTGAGGAACTCATGGTTTGGACAAGGGAGGCACTGTGGGGTTGACGTGGGAGCGCGTTATGCTCGGGGAAGACGGCTGCACAGGTGGTCGCTGTGCCTCGCCGTTGGTGGCCACGATTCATTCCGTCACCTCGCGGGAGGACCACATCGTCTCACTCCACATCAAACATCATGAAGTTGACTGCTTGAACGAAAATCCATTGTTAACTTTTTGTGGGTATTCATACGCCTGCAAAAGTCGTCGGTCCTGAGTTTGCTGACCGTTTTCCTGCGCCCACCACCATGCTAGAGCTTCACAAGTGCTAATCCGGGCAAATACAATAAAATTGGACGATGTCTGACGACCCTGGAGCCAGGCTAGATCGCGTCTGGGTCAGGAAGCCAGATCACAAAGTCTCTATCCGCAGAGCACAGCAGGTTCATGCGCTGATTGTAGCCCACTACTGCTGCTTTGCCGGGACCAGGAAGGTCTGTAAAGGGCCTCAGGATGCGGTCGGGCGATTGCTTCGCGTGCAAGTCCCAAACCAGCATACCGTCCTCTCCCGAGCCGCCGATTAGAAATTGGCCGTCTGGAGACAGACACATATCACCCTGACCGGCCACTGTCCCCGGCGCTGCATACTCTCCTGCAGCGCGACGCCCAGAGGGCCCTGCGTCCCTCACACAGAAATGCCTAAGAGCGCCGTCGAAAGCGTCGAGTGCAAAGTGTCCGGCGCCAGTAGTGCCGAGCACCAGACACTTGCCGTCGTTGGAGAATTCCAGCTTCGCCCAATTACGACCAACCGACCCCGGCGTGTACTGCTGCTCGATGTCATGTAGGTCGAATGTCGCAAACGGCGGCTTGTCGAAATTGCGCACGTCGTAGAGGAGGATGGTCTGCGTCGGGGGTGAGGCAATGGCAATGACGCTAGCCGAGGGGTCGTAGGCGGCGATGTGGGGACAATGCAACTTGAGCATGCCCTGGGTGTTGGGGGAATTCAGAGACCACAGGCGCACTGTGTTGTCCTGAGAGCACGAGATAAAGGTATCGTTGGAGGGGTTAAGAGCTAGACAGGTGACGGTGTCGGTATGGCCTTTGAAGTAGCGGATGTACGAGTTGTCGTGCGAGGACAAGTAGCGAATGCCGTCGTCTACCTTTGTGCTGGCATAGATGATGCTCTGAGCGTGGTGAGTGAAGCGGGCGAGGTGCACGCCATACTTCTGGCTCTTGAGCTCTTTTGCGTGCTTGCCCTCCTTGCAGTTGTAGATCTGTAGCGTGTTGTCGTCGCGGGCGACAATGGCCAGCTCGCCCGAGTCATCGAAGTCGAGTGAGGTCACAGCCGTTTCCTTGTTGTCGGGGCGAAAGCAACGGGTGGGGCGGAATGCTGCTACGATATCGCTGACCTTTTGCGTGGGTGGAGCTCCGCCGTTGGTGGGGGTTGCGCCGGCGGCCATGGCGGGTGCTGGAGAGGGATGTGGCGCTCAGAACATCGCGGGGCGGGTATCGGGCAGCTGCAGCGCCTGGTGAAGCGGTTGCGGGTACGGCCAGTGGTGTGATGGCGTGGTGGTGTCGCTTTGTCGCGGCGTGGAGAGCAGAGCTCGCTGCGCGATGAAGCAATTGCCAGGCGCACGGGCGTTTCAGGCGATCATTTGCCCATCAGCGAGGCTCCGATGCCGGGGCATGCAGGGTCTCTGTCCTCTAACCATCGAATATTTCGTCAGCAGCACAAGTCATCGTCGCTCTTCCTCATTTTTTTCTAACCTCCCTTATTTTTCAATTACTTGCGCGCTCTCGCCGGAGGACAGCTTGACGTTCGACATCCAACCTCACCCGGTTCTCCGGCGCAGAGCTCAAGCACAGGCCGTCATCCAGCCATGTCCACCACTCTGGGGTAAGCCAAATGACAGTCCGCAGCCAAGAACACTGCGCTAATCGCACACAGTTCGTTCATAGCAGGGGGAATCGCGGCATGCGGCGCTGTCACCGTTACCCACAGCTTTGAGACCGTCAAGATTCGGTGCGCCGCCCCGTCCTCGCCTCCCGCTCGCTCTCGCTGAACTCGGGCCCAGGTTACAATTACAGGGCGAACTGCAGGCCAAGAAAGACGCCCCGAAACTCTATCGCGGCGTACTCCATGGTGTCTCCACAATTGTGAAGAACGAGGGCCCCAAGGGCTTGTTTCGTGGTTTGTCGTGCGCCGTAAGTTTCCCGGCATAGTCAGGTAGCCCCGAGAGCTGACATGTCAGCACATAGTACATTTACCAGATGACCCTCAATGGCTGCCGTCTTGGATTCTACGAGCCCATCCGGGGCACTCTGACTGGCCTGCTCTTCCGTGACCAGAATGTGCAGTCGTTTGGCGTCAACATCTTCTCCGGCGCTTCTTCCGGCATATTGGGTGCTGCCGCTGGTTCGCCCTTCTTCCTCGTCAAGACCCGCCTGCAGTCCTTCTCGCCTTTCCTGCCCGTTGGAACACAGCACAAGTACAGAAATGCATGGGATGGCATGAAGCAGATCTACACTGGCGAGGGCATCAAGGGTCTTTATCGCGGCGTTGGACCCGCCATGGTCCGCACCGGTTTTGGCAGCTCCGTTCAACTCCCCACCTACTTCTTCGCTAAGAGGCGGCTCGTGAAGCATTTGGACATGAAAGAAGGCCCGGCTCTGCATCTTGCTAGTAGTACTGCTTCTGGATTTGTCGTCTGCTGCGTCATGCACCCGCCGGACACTGTCATGAGCCGCATGTACAACCAGACCGGCAACCTGTACAACAGCGCATTCGATTGTCTGTTCCGAACGGTCAAGACTGAAGGTTTCCTGGCTGTCTACAAGGGCTTCTTTGCTCACTTGGCTAGGATATTGCCTCATACCGTAAGTTGCTTCCCCGATCCGCTAAATGTTCGGCACCGAGTCAGCAGAACTATGCGCAGTTGAGAACCCGCTTTGTGTCTCGAATTCGCGGCATCTGCTGCTGTACAGTGCTGTTCAAATCATTTGCGATCAGCCTCCCACGTCTCAATGCTGTTTACTAAGACATCTCCAGATTTTGACCCTCAGCTTAGCCGAGCAGACCAACAAACTCATGCGGCGGGTCGAGAGCCGTTACTTCCTCAAGGAGGAGATTTAAGTTGTATTACTACACTTTACCTGAACTGTACATACCGTGTAATATGCTAGACGACATGGCGTCAAAGGCACGAAAGGGTTATAGAACGGCAAAGGCAACTGCCGATTGAAACGAGGTGATAACATGCGGCGTAAGTCCTTTCGATTCACCAAATAACATCTCAATCGGTCAATTCTCAGCCACTGGTTTTTCTTTACCATGACACGTTGATTAGCGTGACGCCGAAAAAACAACACAGAGGCAACACGTCCAGAGGCGACAGAGTGGGTTTCAACTGAAACCTTCCCTACCATATCTTTTGCGAGCTACTGGGCAGTGCCTTCGCTGGAATGGACTGTGCCCAAATACAGGGGGGTTCTGCATCCGACCGCTAGGTAGCGTAATCCCTCTGGATCCCGGGTGGCCCAAGAAAAGATCCGGATGAAGGCTTCAACTCCCTATGGCTCTTAGGTGGAGAAGAAGTCAGCTGGTCAGACTCGTTCGGATAATCGCTTCAGCTCCCCATGTTGTAGAGTAAAAACAAATATGCGCTAGCGGTCGGACGCAGAACTCCTCTGTATCCGGATTCCCGCCGCATGCATTATGACCGATTACGCGGATCAACTTTGACGTCTCTACAACATTCCCATTGTTTCCCGATTAGTCCAAGGTCGGAATCTTATGCTCACTCAGCTGCTGCGCATCCTACGGCAGCGTTGTTTACCCGAATGGATTTGCACTTCTGTATCCGGACTCCTGTGGACACGAGCACTTGGGTCGAAGATTGGTCCAACGGGATTTGGCAGGAGAGTTACTACGTATGCTATGCGACCACAACCTCGGGTCATCATATTGGGCCCGTTGCGCATTGGTCGGGGTGGTATGTGCGGCAACACGATGAATTTACCACCTGCAAGCCACTTTGATGCGGCGACAGGGGGCCCGGGTGGATCACATCTCTGGACGAATAAGCGGCCTGCGAAGCTATGCTGCATCAGAGTCGAGCTTCCCCGAGAGCTGCTGTTTGTGAAAGGGGAGAGACAAACCATCCACTCACCCCGTCTTCCCCGCATTCCGGAACTGTGCTAACGCTGCACCCCGGCCGAAAATCCATGGAGTGCTCGCCTGACTGATGAGGCGCTCCCATCTCACCTTTTGCGCTGCTCTCCTTCTCCTCCGCCACCATGCTCCTCTTCCTGGCCTGCTCGCTGCGTTCTCCTTCACCTACCACTAAAGAGTGTCTACTACAATCCTACCTTGATCACATTCACGCTGAACAAGGCATGACCTTCCCACGCCTCCTCGCTCCAATATGCGCGCCCGAGCTATGGGCTTAGACTTCGATTTCTCCCGCCTCAGCAACCGCAATCCCACTTCGGGCGACCCCAATACCTCGCCTTCTTTTCCGCAGACACCCTTCGCCTTTCGAGCTGGCCCTCCGCCCGCTCCGCTGAAATTCTCATGTCACGCCAATCCCACCGCCGACTCTTACGTGACCCTCCGTGACGATGCCCGCTTCAAGCGCAAGCGCACCTGCGAAGATCACCCAGGTCCAATCCGTAAGAAGCGCCGCCTGCGCCTGACGCTCATCACCTCACGTCTATCCCGTCCCTTTGCCGTCCCCACTACCCATATCGTCGACCGCGGGCGCTCGCGCATCGCCGTATGGGCCAAGCAAAAGGCGCTGGGGCGTAACCTGCTGCGCAAAGCCGCCATCCTCAACCGGGTGCAGTACCGGGTCGAAGCTGCCATCGCCGTGTCCCCCAACATGGCCGCCGGCCGCCGCGACGAGATTGAGCTGCTGCGGCGCAAGGGCATCGAAATGACGCACCTAGCAAGGCTGCGAGGGTCGCTGGCAATGGTAAACAGCACGAGTCCCGTAGGCATACTAGACGAGGCAGTGGGTGTGGAAAGCAGCACGACAAGGACCGCTGCCACCGCCGTCACCGAGGTGCCCAGGTGCAGTCCAAATTTCCGAACTGGCGTGGACGGTAGGAGAGACTACGCGCCGTCGCCGCCGTCGCCGCTCGGCCAGTCCAACTACGACGCCCTTGACCTGGAGGAGGCCGGCGAGGCGGCAATGCTGAGTGCAGACCGTCACCAAGACGCAGGCGGCGAGGGAGAAGACCAGAATGACAACGACGGCGCTTACTTCGACAGCCTGATCTTCGGGGTCGCCTCGCCATCCCCCGACGATTCGGTGTTCGTATCCCAGTACGACCGCCTCGACTACCTGCACGACAACCACTACTCGTCATCCATCTTCTCGGCCTGCTCGCCCTCCACCGCGACGGCCATCTCAGCGTCCGAGGACGACTTCTCCTCGAACGACACCGGGAGCGGCACGTCCATGTACGACCAGTTGACGGAGATCTTTTCCGACGACGCCGTCGCTCCGGCCGCCGCCAGCAGCAGCCCACCCGTCCCTGCCGCTGCTGTGATGCCTCCGAAACCGCAGAGGCCGAAGGGCTGGAATCCAAATTTTGCTTCGGCGCCAGCACTGCCGCCGAAACCGCAGCAGTCTGAAGAAGAGAGAAGAAGAGCTTCTCCTCCGCAATCGGACGATCATCTGGCTGAGATTATGCGGGAGAAGGAGAGGCAGCGGCAGGTGCTTTTTCTGGACCTGCCGAACCCTTGCTGACGATATCGCATTGGCAATCGCATCGCCTCTTTGTCATCTTTTTGCGGCTTGAGCTTAGTCATAGTCGTGTCACGCACTATCACACTCTTGTCATGCATGTCAGTTCACACCACGCGCATCACGATCTCACAATGAGTCGCAGAAGAAAAGCGTGGCAAGTATCGCAACTGAACTCAGGAATTCGTCGATAGGGAGTAGAAGTATCTATTCGGATGGTTTCTACACATATATGTATATGCACCCCTACATCCGGACCGATGCTTCAACTCCCTGTGCGGATGGCTTGCATACTGTTCTACATTCCATCATTATCCATTGCCGTTTCTTTTACCACCAGCCGTGGTCTCTGCGCTGGGCCTACGTACGCCCGGCCTATTGAATTTTCTTTTTTTCGGTCTGGTGCATTGTCTTTGGGAATCGGATTCGGGCTGGGAAGCATCACAAACAACCGGAACAAGGGAATACGTCTGCAACTTTGGGTGGGACTATGGAGCAACAGGATACATGGACGAAAGGTTCAGCACCGTTTTCGGCCTTCGAGTTGGCTATACTGTAGGATTATGAGCATTTTCAAATACTCGCAAGTTTCATCACGTCTCATCGCGCGCAATGACCTGCACATTCAAATCCCTGGCTGTTGCATTGACTTTTCAGCCACAATTCTGCTCTCCCCGAGCATCGTCACGCGCTATCAGCCTTGCTGGTAGTGATAAGCGTAGAACGAGGGTCTTTTTGTAGGACACAAGCGCAAATTAGAACTTCTGGACAGGTGCAAGAAGCAAAGACGAGGCCGGAGGGGACGTGTTGTGGAGCACGGAAGACAGACAACGGACAACGACAGATTCTCGCCTCAAGAACATGTATAAATTCCTCCAACCGGTAGCTGCTATGACCGCGCGGCAAAACGCTCTAGGATAACATACATGGTTTCAGGCAGCGTCAATGAGCTGAACATTATTGGAGCAAAGGGGCAAAAGTGGTTCACAGGAGATCTATTCCTTTGGCAACCTACTCCTCTCCAAAACCTCCTCGACCTTCTCCTTCACGCCGGCCTTGCCATTGTAGTCGCGGACAAAGTGCTGAACGACTGAGCGATCGCTCTCCGCGAGCTGGGCCTTCCTTAGGATATCCTTTTCCCGCGGCAGACCTAACGATGCGTGCGGGTACTCCAGGTAGTTGCTGTCGTTGCTGGTGTTGAGTAGGTCCAGCTGGGTCCTGCCCCTGAAAAATTGTTCAACTTCCTGCCGGGGGACGGAGTTGAAGTCGGCGGGCTGCCAGTTGGGGCGGTCCTTCGACTTGTGCACCAGGCGGGCGGAGACACCCTCGACAAAGTCACCGTGCTCCATGAAGCGCGAGGCGATGTTGTACTCGTTGCGGAAGGTATCGGCAATGCCCCACCCTTGGGCAAGCTGTAGCTGCCTGAGGGCGACCAGCACCGACGTGGGCGAGCGTTGCTCCATGGTATCGATGGTCTTGGTGGCCCAGGTGCTGAGAGTCTTGTTCGTAGAGTCCTTGAGGGCAGTGAGGGCGTTGATGATGTCGTTGATGTCCTCGGAGGCGAAACACTTATCCACCTCCGCGCGGAGCTGGCCTGAGATTTGAGCCCTAGGAGCGGGGAGGCCGGTCACGAACTCTTCGATGGTGGCGTTGACGATCTCGTTCCGCTTCTGGAGCGAGACGTAGTCCTTGAAAGTCAGCTCTGCAAGGCGGGCCTCCAAGTCAGGTAGGGAAGAGGAATGTATATAATGGGTTGCGATGCCGTGGTAGCTAGCAAGTAGTTAGTACCAAGATGTTTGCAGGCAGCGGGGCACTTACAAGACATCAGCGCCCTTGAGCTGGGCACTAGTAAGGGCCAGATACTTGCCCAGCTGGCCGTCCATGCGAGGCAAGAAAAAGCTGGCACCAACGTCCGGGAAGAAGCCAATGGTAGTCTCAGGCATGGCAAAGACGGTGTTCTCGGTAGCTATCCTGAAAGGAGCATGCACGCTAAGGCCAACACCGCCACCCATTGTGATGCCATCCAGGAAGGCCACGTAGGGCTTCGAGTAGGTAGCGATCAGGTGGTCCAGCTTATATTCCAGACCAAAGTAGTCTTTGGACTTCTGCTGTGCCTCGGCGCCCTCCTGGTTCTGCTGGGCCAGAGCGACAACGTCACCACCAGCGCAAAAAGCGCGGCCACTGCCCTTGATAACGATGACATTGGCCAGCTGAGACTGGGACCATTCACGTAGCCTTGGTATAATCTTGCGGGCCATGGAGCCGTTCAGCGAGTTGAGCTTCTTGGGCCGGTTGAGTTCGATGGTGCGCACGCCGTAGATCTTGTCGAATAGAACATCGTCGGGGTCGTCACCAGGCAGGGCCTTTACGAGATCGGCTTCAGAGGCGGTGGCATACTGCAAGGTGCGTGTTAGCAACGAGCGGGGCGTGGGCTCGCAGTGTCTGACGGACCTGCCTTGGCGACTGCATTATTCTGGCGCGAAGAGGCATGGCGAGAGACGAGGAGAGCGGCCGCGAGCTCCAACTCGACGCGTTGGCGGCTCGTTGTTGGCAGGTACGTAGAAACATCGAGGCGGGTGTATCGAGGTACTTGAATGCGGAGCGGAGGTGACGAAAGACTAAGCCGAGCCTCGGGTAAACGGACGACGCAGTGCGTGAAGTGACAGAGCGTGAACTGACGACGAGAGCGCCGCGGACGAAGGAGCGGAGGCAATTGGGCGCGAAGAGTCAGTCAAGAGCTCCGCGAAGATGTGTGACAGTGCTGGTGAGGGTTGCAGTTGTGCTCGGCGCGGCAAAGAAAGCAAAGCTCCGCACAGCTCCTCCGGAATCATCACGTGCGTCGATCGAGCACGCTAAGAAATTGTTCGAGCTTCGATGTCGATGTCGCCGCCGCGTCTTGTCCTGCAGCGTCCAGCTTCTCCGCCACTCACCCCTCACGCTCCGTCGTCCATCCTCCGTTCTTTCGCTGCTCGCCCGGGTCCGTGGGTGTCATCGTCTGCAATGTCTGCCTTCTCCCGCGCCTTCCTGCGCAGCTCGCGCGCTGCTCTGCGCCAGCGCTCCGGCGCCAACCCGCTCACCCAGACGCTGGGTCTCAATGGCTCCCAGCAGTACATGGGCCATGTGCGCAACTACGCCGCTGCCTTTGAGCGCACCAAGCCCCACGTCAACATCGGTATGTCCAATGGCTCCGCAAAGTGCCGCGATGCTTACTTTCCGCAGGTACCATTGGTCACGTCGATCACGGAAAGGTAGGTTCCCATTAACGCCACCCATGGGCCTCTCCATATCTGACCTCTGCAGACTACCTTGACCGCCGCCATCACCAAGCGTCAAGCCGAGAAGGGCTATGCCAACTTCCTCGAGTACGGTGCCATTGACAAGGCGCCTGAGGAGCGCAAGCGTGGTATCACTATCTCCACCGCCCACATCGAGTACCAGACCGACAGCCGCCACTATGCCCACGTCGACTGCCCGGGCCACGCCGACTACATCAAGAACATGATCACTGGTGCTGCCAACATGGACGGCGCCATCATTGTTGTCGCCGCCTCCGATGGTCAGATGTGCGTACCTCAACAACATCAGACGAAAGCGAGACACTGACGCGCCAACAGGCCCCAGACCCGTGAGCACTTGCTGCTCGCCCGCCAGGTCGGTGTCCAGAAGATTGTTGTCTACGTCAACAAGGTGGACGCCGTCGACGACAAGGAGATGTTGGAGCTCGTCGAGATGGAGATGCGCGAGCTGCTCACCACCTACCAGTTCGAGGGTGACGACACTCCCATCATCATGGGTTCCGCTCTCTGCGCCCTCGAGGGCCGTGAGCCGGAGATCGGCGTGCAGTCCATCGACAAGCTGATGGAGGCCGTTGACACCTGGATTCCCACTCCCGAGCGCACCCTGGACAAGCCCTTCCTCATGTCCGTCGAGGATGTCTTCTCCATTGCCGGCCGTGGTACCGTTGCATCGGGCCGCGTCGAGCGTGGTATTCTGAAGAAGGACTCTGAGGTTGAGCTTGTTGGCAAGAACACGACTCCCATCAAGACCAAGGTGACGGACATTGAGACCTTCAAGAAGTCTTGCGACGAGTCCCGCGCTGGTGACAACTCAGGTCTCCTGCTCCGTGGTGTCAAGCGTGAGGACGTTAGGCGTGGTATGGTCATCGCGGCACCCGGCACCCAGAAGGCGTTCAAGAAGTTCCTGTGCTCGTTGTACGTCCTGACCAAGGAGGAGGGTGGCCGTCACACTGGCTTTGCCAACAACTACCGTCCCCAGCTCTACATCCGCACTGCTGGTAAGTCTTTCATTCCCCATCTCAGTGACGCTGCAAAAGCTAATGCCATGAAGACGAGGCTGCGTCTCTCACTTGGCCTGAGGATGCCGAGGATGTGAACAAGTTGGTCATGCCCGGTGACAACGTTGAGATGGTCTGCGAGATTCTCCACCCCGCTCCTCTCGAGGCTGGCCAGCGCTTCAACGTGCGCGAGGGCGGCCGCACTGTTGCTACCGGCCTGGTCACCCGCATCTTCGAGTAAACCCTCGGTCACTCAAGAATAAAAATACCCTGAGGACGGGCCACGCCGCCACGAAGGCCGCCTCGATTGGCTATGCTGCGGTTTCCCATCGCCCACTTCCGGCGTGTAAAAACATGTTTTGGTATATGTGATGCCCCTTTCTCCCCTCTCTCTCTCTTACCTGTACTCTACCGGGCGTCGCTAGATAGTGGAGGCATAACATGTATGGCGTTCAGTAGGTAGTCGAGGATTGAATGTGAAAAGTTACAGTTAATGGATGGCTTGGCCCATATTTCCCTTGCTCATTCAGTCACTGACTCGTATCAGAAAGTCTCACCCAAGCCCTGCGGCAGCACAAGGGGTTGCAAAAGAAATGGCAATACATGAACAATATTTTCCAGCCATGACAAGTCGCCCTCGTAGGGAGTTGAAGTAGTCATCCGGATGATTGCTTCAACTCCCCCTTGACGGAAGTCCTTCGGTTGCTTCTTCTTCCTAGGCTGCTTCCTCCTCTTGGGCGGCTTATCCACATCCTAGATAAGCTCCGCGTTGTTGAGTTGGCGAGTCTGGTAAGTCTGGTGAGGCGCGCGAGGCCTTATAGTAGCGCTGGGGTCCTTTGGCTTGCGTCCGCACTTGCGTAAAGGCCCCGGAGGCGGTTACAGAGTCGCGGCAAGCGGAGTCGGGGGGAGGTCAATATAGTAAGAGGGGGAGGTCGATTTAGGGAAGGGGGAGGTCAAATTAGTAGTTGCCTAAAAGGAAAGCCAACGCCCTCGTTGGACCTGCTCTTCCTCTTCCTCTTCTTCAACCCATCCAGCAGGGCAACTCACGGACTAAAACGCCCGCACTCTTGTCGCACTACAACGTCTTCACTCGGCGTCCCACCTGCGGCTGAGAGGCGCGCCAGTGTGGAACCCACTTCACCCGTACACCACCTAGGTACAAACAGATGTACAGGCCCACAGCCCGCGACAACAACACCTATTGGCACGCCTACAGTTTCGAAGCCCCATCCATCCACAAACGCAAGCGGGACCGCAGGTGCCAGCAATCACGGACTCGCGCCTCACATAGCAGCAACGTAACCTCACCTCAAGTCCAACACAGTGCGAGCGGAACCTCAATCCGAGCCTCGTTCGCAGCGTGACTGCTCCAGCATAACAACAACGCGGCACAGCGCGCCGTACGCTCAACCGGCGTCCGGGACGACATGGCACACGATAATCAAGGTACCTCCGACGCGCACGTCAAGGACGAACACGATCCGCGTACGGACCAGCCAGGCCCGCTCGCTCCAGCGATGGAGTCTACGCCAAATGCACCTGGTCTAGCTGCGGAGGCAAAGGAGGACGCCCAACAGGCCCAGGCCGCTCAGCAAGTTAGACAGGCAGCGAGGTTCCCCGACGAAATGTTCCCTCGTCTAACCACGAAAGAGGAGTTCACTGAGTACGTCGCGCGGGCTACAAAGGTGCTTAACGAGTACATGGACGACGCGCTTATCGAAGCAAGTCGGACGATGGACAACGATGCCGCGAACAACCCGATCATCAAGGACGGCCTCCGAAAGATCGCGCAGAAACGATTGGCGAAGACTGATGGCAAGCCAGAGGAGAAGATCAAAGTCGAAGACGGCACGAAGGACGAGGGCAGTACGGTACTGGCCCAGCAGAAGCAAGAACATACCGCCTATCAGCCAGAGGACTGGCCCAGCAGAAGCAAGAACATACCGCCTATCAGCCAGAGGACTAGCACCAGCGGGCTGCGCCGCAACCGATGCTAGGCCTTCGATGTCTGGTACACCTTACCAGACGCACGATACACCGCAGGGTTCCCACCAGCCGATACCACATACTCGATACCAATAGCACGCGTAACAGCACCAGTCTGAGGACAACGAGGGCGTCGACAGCGGCAAACAGGCTGAATTCCAAATTCCCAAAAAGGCCATGGCCTGCTTCTCCTACACCTTGGCTTGTCCTGCTTCTTTACCTTTTATACTTCCCTTTCCTTTTCCTTCTTCGGCTTCGGCGTATTGTGATGCGCTGAGCAGTACGGAGCACAAGGAATGATGGCGGGGGCTAGTTTTGTCTTTTTTGGAGACTGTCCAATCTCAGGCGTAGGTACTGGAGGCTAGGTGTTCTTCTTTTATTTCTTTGGTTGATTCGTTGGCCTCCATCGTCTTCTCTCCTTTCGCGATGCGAAAACGAAAAGTATCATGGCACTAGGCATACATAGCGAACAGGCTCACTAGCTACTAGGCTTATACGAACCAGCAGCTGTGGGTTCAAGGAAATATTGACGTGATGGATTTACGTTGACTCAAAAACACAAAACCAAAAATCCGGTGCGATGCATCGTAGCACATAATGAGTTGACCAAAAAAGCCACCATAACGACGCTAAGCGGACTGGGCAATAATGGCGGGAGCCAAGAGTGAAACTTCTTGTTAACAAGCTTTTCATACCTTGTCGGGATCCACATCTTGTCCGCAGCGGAGCGGACCGGCGGGCTGCAACAGAGGACTGCAGGTGGATGAGTCATATCAACAGGAGAAATGCGAAGACTGTTTGTTCATCGGAAAACGAATTGGGCATGGTGTGCTGCTTACGTGGTTAGCTCGCGTGATGTCAATTGGCTGTTGTTTCGGCCGTGAACCCCTCTTTCTCTCTCCCGCCATCCACCCAAAAGCCTCCCATCTGCACCGCTAGGCTGCTGCAGTCCGCACTTACAATAACCATCAGCTCTCGGGCCGTTGCATTCGGACTCGGATCTCCCGCCGAAACGAAGGCACATGCACCGGACCGAGTTTAGCCCCTATGGAATACGGAGCCTCCAAAGTCTAGGCAACGCAAATCGCCCTACTTATCCTCTTCATCCTTCCCTCTTTCGGCAGTCTGCTCGCGAGACTTTTACCCTTTGCGTGCCCTGTCTTACCCTGCTGCCCACACTCCACCTCTCCCACGTACATACACCATGCCCTGCGGATCTCGCGACAAGCGCCGCGCTGGTCACCGATGCCTGCGCTGCCAGAAAGATCACGTCAAGGTCCGCCGCTCCGAGCCCTCGCATCCAACCAGCTGCGCGTGTTAACCTTAGCTTCAGTGTGACGGCAGCCGGCCATGCTCATACTGCAGTGCCCGCGGCGTCAACTGCATCTCCCCACCACCCTCGACCAACAACATCACCATCATAGAATACGCATCTAAGCAACCATCCCGTCGCCCTGCTGTCTCCATCCAGAAGCCCCTCATCCAGGTTTCTTGGCGCTATACCAGCGTCTTCTTCCAGGCCATTGGCCTCTCCGCCTCACCCATCATGTCCGTCTTCTCCTTTGACTCAATAGGCGGTCTTTCGCAGGGCAACGATCTTGTCAGCAGGACCGTCTCACTGGTCGGCGGCATGTATGCCAGCCGTAATTCCAACTTGCTCCGTCTCACGGCGCCCGAGAAGCGCGATCTGCACAGCTCGTGGCTCGCGCTGAGGCAAACGGTTGAGCAGCAGATGCGCGGCTCACGCAGCACCCAATTCAATGCTGTCCTGCTGTGTGCTCTTCTGTCGGGATTCGCTGAGGTAAAATCGGTGCCCTTTGGCTGCCGCATCGAACCACTAACATGAGACAGCTCCTATCCGACAAGACGGGCAAACTTTGGCGTGCCCGCGTCCGCGAA
Organism: Dothiorella sarmentorum; assembly: GCA_023082095.1. Taxonomy (NCBI): domain Eukaryota; kingdom Fungi; phylum Ascomycota; class Dothideomycetes; order Botryosphaeriales; family Botryosphaeriaceae; genus Dothiorella; species Dothiorella sarmentorum. The sequence continues at coordinate 109,079 of JAJMVL010000091.1, read as the reverse complement.
ACCGGCGAGTACATGCGTCACAATGGAAGGTCTAGCGACACCCAAGGCGACTTCGAGTCAGCTCTGGTCAGGTTCCTGCGCATGAGCGACGCCCTCGGTGCCATCTTGATGTGCGAAGACGTGTCCCTTCCCATGGCCCGTCCTGTATTATCCCCACAGCTTTTGGCCAATCAAGACGCACCCATGGGGGAATTGTATTCGACTCGCCATGTGGACTCTCTCCTTGACATCCTGGAAAAGTGGGCCATTCTACAACATCGGTATGCACGTCTCCATAGATCTTGTCGTGGCTTGGCTAACAACACCAGGGCATTGTCCTGGGCGGTGGAGAGTGAAAAGCATAGTGCTCCTCCCATTTCTCCAGAAGACGCTGTGCAGGCTGGGAGTATCGTAATGCAGACGGGCGAATGTGTGTCGACGGCACACGCAACCATCGGCATTGAGATCATCTGCCAAGCGTCCCGCCTCCAACGCGAGATCATCACCGCCATCCTCTCCTTTGCAGACCAAGACCCGGCAGATCTCGATCCCGGCGTATTGGCAACCATTCCCTACTACCACTGGGGCCTCACCGGGCTCTCGCGCTTGTTCCTGCACCCAGCCTGGTCCGCGCTCAACTGCGAGCTGCCAGTCATGGACGACGAGATGATCCGGAAGCAAGCCATCGCGGCGCTGGACTACGCCGAGGGCCGGCTGAGCCGGCTCGAGCTGGAGGCCATCCTGTACATGCCCATCACCCACCTGGTCGGGCTGGAGATGAAGGCGGCCGAGGAGCGGAAGCGCGTGCTGGATTTCCTGACTGTCATCAAGAACAAGGGCTTCGACGTTGCGGCCGCTTTCGAGGTGGACCTGCAGGCGGCCTGGACGGGCACGAGCAAATCAAAGAAATGAACATGACGTTTACACTGTTCGTTTCTGCTTGAAGCCACATGATTGCTACGACCGCGCTACTCGATCTTTCAGAGGAGCCATGCGAGAGCGAGGGCACCCCTTGATTCGTTCGGAAGCAGACGGCTGACATCTCGCGACATTTTTTCCGCAAACAGTCTAGCGCCATCTGCTCCACCACCGAGCCTCATCCTTCCCGCCGCTCCGCCTTAGATCCCCTACGCAAGCTGCTATCTCACATTATTCGACACTCAAACAGCCTGAATGTCAGTCCGCCATCGCTGGATATTTTCCCAATTAGGTGCTCGTCGCGAGTTCATTGCTGGTGCTGGGCCAAAATTGGTGGTCGACTACCATGCAGTCTCCCATCATTGCACTGCCCTAGTGCATTTAGCAAGACAGGGATGATTCTATTGTTCGACCATGCTCAAGACTCCAAATAGTCTTCTGTTGGGACACTGAAGACAGAAAACATCTGCTGTCAAACCTGGCATCTTCCTCTCTCCGCCTTAGTCTCAACGGCAATCCCAACGAAGTGTGGTAGTCACTATAGTTGCCGAAAGTAGATACGACCATGCTTTCAGAGCTTCGAACAGGCTGTGTAGCCTACGACCCCCGCATCAGCAACACGTACGGCTACGTGCCCTCCGAAGCGGTAGGCATCACCTTCATCGTCCTCTTCGGCATCTCGACGCTGCTGCATCTCGGCCAGTCGATATGGATCCGGCAGTGGTGGACGTTGCTGTTCGTAATCGGCGCACTGAGTGAGCCCCCCTTCTCCCAACCCTCCCATCACCTCTCACGATACTAACACCAAACAGCGGAGGTCATCGGCTGGATAGGCAGGACCTGGTCCGCCATCTGCCCCTACAACAACGACGCCTTCCTCATGCAAATCACCACCCTCATCATCGGTACGTCCCCACCCCCTCGCCCACCCCAACCCCACGACACTGACACCCCCTACCCCCAGCGCCCACCTTCTGGACCGCCGCCCTCTACGTCATCCTCGGCCGCCTCATCGCCCTCGCCGGCCCCCACACCAGCCCCCTCTCGCCCAAACTCTACCTCCTCATCTTCTGCCTCTGCGACCTCGTCTCCCTCATCCTGCAGGCCATCGGCGGCGGCATGGCCTCGGTCGCCTCCTCCGCCTCCCCGCCGCAAGACACCGCGACGGGCACCAACATCATGGTCGCCGGCATCGTGTTCCAGATGGCCGCCATCACCGTCTTGTGCGTGCTGTTCGCCGTCTTCCTGCGGCGCGTGCGGCGCGGCGGGCGCGAGCCGCTGGCGCGGAGGACGGGCATCTTGGTGGGGGCGGCGGGGGCATCGATTTTGTTCATTTACGTCAGGAGCGTGTATAGGACGGTGGAGCTGCTGCAGGGATGGGATGGGTATTTGATCACGAGGGAGGTGTATTTTGTGGTGCTGGATGGGGCGATGATGGTTGCGGCGGTGGGGGTGTTTAATGCGGTGCATCCGGGGTGGTTTTTGCGTGGGGAAAAGACGACAACGACGATGACGGGTGGGGAGCGGGAGCGGGAGAAGGGTGGTGTGTGTTTGGCGCCTGGGGGTGCGGTTTGAATGGTTTGGCTCGTTGGGTTTTTGTTTTGTGGGGAGGTGGTGGGAGACGAGAGGGATTGAGTGGGCTGTTCGGGCGGGGCGCTTTGGGGAGAGTTATGGAGGTCAGGGGGCTGTCGCAGAGGGATGAGGCGAAGTCTTCCGACTGTTGTGTTTGCCTGACTAGCACTGTTTCTCTACAGTCCTTACGTTTGCTCTAGTGTTGACAGAAGAGCGTACATAGCCCAGTTTCCTTAGTTCCGTTGCACGGTTGCAGTGTACCAGTGCCGTCAATGTTGCCAAGTCCAATGGTAGAATTGCGGGGGAAATGGGTTCGATCTTGCTGCTTTGCTGCTACACAGTTGAAGCAAACATCTGTGGACAGCTTCTATTACGTAGATATCCACCTCCATCCGGATGGATGGTTTAACTCCCCATGTGGGTGGCTTGGCTGTCAGGCTAACGGCCATAGATAGCACCTACCTGAGAATAATAATCCGGAGGATCACCAAAACTTTGTCATGCACCACTACTTTAGTATACGTTGTAGGAATTTATAATCCTCCCGTGCGCTAGTACGTACTTCAACCAATACTGTCTCGGCAGAGTTCTAAATTTAGGACACTTCAGGCCGCGCGCTGGCCTCTCTCTAAGAGAGTTCCATCGTCGGTATGTGGTGCGCGGGTTGCAGGTTAGCCGCAACAGCTTGCAGGTCGGCCCCTATATTGATATCGAAGCACCGGAGTCTCTCCTTCCCATTTGAGAAATGAGAGTAATCGCAAAACCTGATGGAGCGCGCAGGAGGTGTTAGGTTGTATATGAATTTGCAGCCGCCCCGGAGGGGGTGAACTTGAACGGCAGGCTCAATTGCGAACCATGGCAATGTAAAGATGATATGTTTTGCGTAGCGGAAGCAAGCTACTGGCATAGGGAGCTGACGCAACTATCCGGACGGCTTTTCTATACATATATATTCGCATGTATTCGGATGAATGCTTCAACTCCCTACAGACGAAGTTTGGGTTTCGCATATGCGATGATGGGGAAATGCTTCACTGACTGCCTGCAAAAGCCATGAGGAAGCTACAAACACTCGTAGCCATGTGCGTTGGCAAGCCTCACCAACACAGGCCCGTGCTGGATAGTTTGCGCTTGATCACGATGTTGACGAGGATGATGGCTGGCAGGGGCAACGCCGCTCGCCGCCAAACGTCCAAAAACGTCAATGCGCATGGCACCGTCGTCTCACAATCACCTCCACCACTAGATTTATTTTCCATTCGTTCCTCACTCGCCGAAGTTATCCCCAAGGTCCACTTGGCTCGCGGCAAGGCTGAAAGCTGAAACGTCAGTTGGTATATTACCGTGGCAATGACGATTGCGCCTCGACGCGTCTCCTTTGTGCTGCAGAGGCTCTGGGCCCGCACAACACAGCCCCGGTGGATCTGCAGAAACGACTTGTAACTGCAGTGGCAGCTATCTACGGCTGCACCCGAATGTTGGTAGCTTCACGTCGATCGCTGTGGCTTGCCAATATATGGTCTACAACAACAGCAAATAGAGGTGCACTCAGTGAGCATCGTGTCGACTGGCTCCCTGAATATTGCTGCACGTCAATATTGCCAAGCCGAAAACCCGAACCCTCACGAGAATCAAGACCCAGGCAGCGGCCACCAAACAGCCGGTTGGCAACGAGCAAGTGATAGAGACATAGAATTTGACTGCCGATGGTGGTATTTCATGGACAAATACAGGAAGTAAAATACGATTGTGAAGCTTCGAGACATCCAACATTCCATAATAAGCCAGTTGGCCAGGGTCCCTGGCAGTGAACCGCTTGATCCTTGTCGGGGGCCGGGTGCACGGCCGCAATACTGCAGGCACCCGCCTGCGAATAGCACCGCACGTCACTTTAACACAGCATGAACAACACATTATTTTTCGGTGGTATATTACGCCACGCGAGCCGCTAAGCTGCGTTCTAGCTTCCGGGAGAAGCCACCACGAGCCACCGGGTAGTCCAAGGCGTGAGCGCCGCGCATCTGCTGACCAAGAGGGCTCCGCTCAGGTCAACCGACGTTATACCTATCCGCAACCTTCATTTGACTTCTGTCACTTCCTCCTCCCTTGCCTTTTACCGTTCCTTCTTCTCCCCACTCCGCGCGGCATGCAGAAGAGATCCCTCTGCTGCACGTGAGCGGCACGCTATGGCAATTACTGGAGTGACCTTGATCGCTCTCGAATGGGGGCTTTTTGTCCCACTGGCAGTTGTCTTCATCCTCACCCGCTTCATCATCCAGCGCCTCTATCCGTCAAATTCTACCTGGCCCAGTAGTTGGGCGATCGCTGTCTCCTTTGGACTCTTCCTGGTTACCTCGTCGCTGAATACCGTGGCATGGCACGGTGGCTTTTTCAACAGTCAGGCCTCCCTCAGCGCTCCGGTTAGCCATGACACGACGGTGTATGGCCTTAAAGTACGTGGTTTCTGCTAAAACTCCCTTCTGCTTCTCCTTGCCTCTGTCGTAGTGCCTGAGCATAATTTGTGCAGGCTGGAATGAAATATCCCCAATTTTGTACGCCGAGGAGACTCGATTACCTGGTTTCTGGGCTCTAGACCAAACGGCAGCCAGACAATGTGATCGACCCTCCCTCAACTCTCCCAGCTTCGCTCATGTACGCAGACTTTCTCTTTTCCCGCAGATGTCTAACCTCCGTCCTGCAGGTCGCATACGCTCATTGGCTCATGTTTTACATGACCTTCTGGGCCATCAAAGGAGCCATCCTCTCCGTCTACTACCAGCTCATTTCCAAGTCCCACAAGCTCTGTTGGGTAAGCTTGAACACGCTAAGCGTAGTAGCAAGCATGGCCTTCCTCGCAACTGTACTTCTCAGTCTCGTCTGGTGCCAGCCAATCAGGCTTAATTGGAGCCGTGATCCAGGCGAGATATGCTTCGCACCCTTCGATTCGACAGTCATTATAGCCACCGGCATTATACAGGTAGCTATAGATGTTACGAGTGAGTATCTACCCTCGCTTTCTATCCATAGCCCTGGAGATTTGACAAAAGACTGACCCGCAACCAGTCGTGATACTCCCTCTCCCCTTCTTCTCCGGCCTTAGTACCTCAACTGGAGAGAAAGTCAGCATTGCCGTCCTGTCCACAATGGGCGTCCTTGGAATTGCAGCGACGGTTTCCCGTTTGTTGCTGAGCTTCGCTACTGAAAGCGTGGAGCTGTACACGCTGCTGGCGCGGACGGAGCTGACGGTGGGCCTGATTGTGGCATGCATTCCTGCACTCCACGTACTCACAACCAAAACCACCGTGACGGCAGGCAACGGGCTTCCGAGTGGTATCTTTGCCAGCGGAACACTTGAAGGAGGATTCTCTCGACCAGCTAGCCGCGGCGCCCATGCTACCACAACAGCAACAACAATCCTGCAGCACCAACAACTCCTCCCACCGCTCAACCTAACCAAGTTCCACCTCCCTCGACACCACCCCCACCACATCTCCACCAACAGCGCCGGCCAAAGCTCACTCAACCAACACCTCCTCCACAACAGCAGCCAGCGCACCTCCCGCAGCAACCTCTACAGCCCAAGCATGACCCACACCCCCACCGCCTACGCCTCCCCCCTCCACAGCCCCGCCAGCCCCTGGCCCGCCGCCGCCACCGCCACCAACCACAGCGCCAACCACCTCCTCCCCGCGTCCGCGCCATCACCAGCAACCCCATCCCCGCCCGCCCGCAGCCTGAGCTCCACCACCACCCTCCTCCCCCCACCCATCACCACCGCCACCCCTCCTCCACCCCCTTCCCCTTCCCTCTTCCACCTCCCCAGACGCCAGCGCCAACACCAACACCACCACCACCACGACCCCCCCACCCAGACCCCTCCGCCCTTCGCACCAACCAGCCCCCTCCCCCCTTTGGGCGCGGACGACCTGGACGCCGCTGACGCCCCCGCGTCCATCGAGGACATGTATTTTGGCAGCGCGGATGTCAGCACGGCGGATCTGGCGGCCATGGATGGGTTCTATCGGTTTTTGATGTCGGATGATGACGAAGAGGAGGGGGAGGCCGAGGACGAGGGGCAGGGGTATGCGGTTGGTGGTGGGGGGCGGTATGGCTCTGTTGGTGTTGGAGAGGGGGGTTCGATGGGACGGTCTGCTGAGGGAGATGAGGAGAGGTGGTTTTGAAGGGGATGGTGGGATGGTTGGATGAGTGCGGGAGGTTGTTCGACGGGGGGTTTGTCGAAAAGGGGGTTTGGATGGGCGTTTGGAGAGAAAAGGGTGTGGTGTTTTTTTCTTTTTCTTTTTTTCTTTGAGGAAATGTGGTGGTTGAGAAACAACACACATTACGACAGCAGCACGAGCTGTGGAACTGAGGATTATGCGATGAAGAAACGTACGGATGTACATAAATACGACTAGCAGAAGTTGTTGGATTTCGGTAGGGTTTTGGTCAGACAACGAATAAACAGAGACTTCAAAGGGAGAGACAGAAAGCGCAGGCAAAGTCGGATATGAAGAAGTGAAGGCACAAGAAACATATCAGCCAACAAGATGCATACAGTAAGCAGGCCACCCACATAGGGAGTTGAAGTATTGATCCGGATACAGAAATGTGCAACTTCTATAGTGTGCCGCACTATCTACCCAACATAACGGCAGCCGAACACACAAGCCCAATGGTTTGCTTGTTTACGGTTAGTATATATGTAGATAATGAATGGCTCTGCAGTTGAGCTTCCAAACAAGCATATTATCATGCTCTACAAACCCTCTAAAACCGAGTGCCGTCTAAATTTCATTGCAATAAAGATTGATGTTTTCTTTTAGATGGTTGGTTGAGAGGAGTACTACCGGCAAGGCAATCATCGGTTACTCATCAAATAACTTGGCGCAGGGAAATAACATAGATTCTTACCCCCGAGATGCACTGCAGATCTAACCCTAAGTTTCTCGATGCAATTTCCATGGAATCGAACCATGTTGAATTGTCCATCAATCCCCACTGTCCTTCAAGGCCTCGGCTTGTTGTAGATGAAGCAAACGGATTGAGCGTGGGGAGTGGGATGACTTTTGACACGACTCATTCAAGCCTTGCCAACACGTGGCCACGGCACCGGATATTGCAATTGATCAGCAGCAAAAGGCTATTTAAGTCAACGCCAAGCTTTCTCCAAGACGGACTATTGGTTCTCCGTTCGCCTCGTCGTGCAGCCTGGCTTTACGAGTCGATTACGATGGCAACATCGGACAAGATGACTCGTGCCTTCGGAGGTTCGTCTCTTTTGCCCCTGGTGAACTGGTCCAGAAGAGGGCCGCTGAAACCAATGGCATCGCATCTGGCCTCTGTTCCCCGAACATCCCCACATTTTTCGCTTCACCGCGCCCGCTGCCGGAGTTACTACCGCCGTATATATTCCGACGCCCCTGCCTGTAGTCTTTATCCATAGCCTCCTCACCATGTTCGGACACACTAACGACCCTCTGATATTCTCTCCAATCGAGCAGGCCGGGCCGCGAGGTTATGTGCGCCCGATCCTCTGCTTCTCGCTGGGCCCGAGCTATGACCAGGACGAGGTGGTGCGCATCTTGAAAGGCGGTCTGGAGGCGACCAAACAGACGGTGCCGTACCTGGCAGCAGAGATCGTGCCCGACACGGAAACGGAGCGCAGCGGCTGCGTGACGCTGCAGGAGGGCGACTTTCCTGAGCTCCGAGTCAAGCGCCTGTCCGAGGCCGAATTCCCCCTCAGCTACGACCAATTCCGCGCAAAGAACTTCCCGACCGAGCTATTACGCGAGGACACGCTCTGCGCCACACCCGTCTTCCCGGACCCCGACTCCCAGCTCCCCGTCTTCGTCGCCCAGGCCAACTTCGTCGACGGCGGCCTGCTCCTGAGCTTCTCCATCTTCCAGCTCGTCGTCGACGGCTTCTCCATCACCCGCATCCTGCACATCTGGGCCCAGAACTGCCGCAAGCAGCAGGACCCCGACACCCAAGACTCCATCTTCCTCTCGTCGTCGGCCTTCGAGCGCGCCCCGCTCATCATCGGCCACCTCTCCGACCCGGACAAGGCCGACCCCAAAGACTTCCCCTACATGGTCCACGCCGACGAGCCGCTGCCCTCGACCTTCCCCTCGGGCCACCGCAACTTCCGAACCCACCTGTACCACTTCACCCCCGACGCCCTCGCCCGCCTGCGCCACGACGCCTCCCAGCCCGGCGGTCCCAAAATCTCCCATGAAGAAGCCCTCTGGGCCCTCATGTGGCGCTGCACCGTCGCCGCCCAGCTCTCCTCCTCCCCCTCCGACTCCGACTCCTCCGACACCACCACCGACTCCATCCTCACCATCGCCATCCCCTCCCGCTCCCGCACCTTCCCCCCCCTCGCCCCCGACTACATGGGCTGCCCCCTCATCTACACGCACCCCGTCGCGCCCCTCACCGCCTCCCTCCTCACCCCCTCCCCCGACCTCGCCGACCTGGCCGCCCGCGTCCACGCCGCCGTCGCCGCCATCACCCCGCACTACGTCTCGTCGCTCGTCAACCTCTTCGCCAAGCTCGACGACTACGCCTGCATGGCGCCGGCCAGCTTCCTCGAGCTGGGGGGCCGCCACGCGCTGACGGCGTCGTGGGCGGAGTTGCCGTTTTACGCGGCCGAGTGGGGGGCTGCGCTGGGGGGCAGGTGCGAGCGCGCGCGGACGGTGGCCGAGGGGATTTTGAATGGGTGTCAGTTGGTGATGCCGGCGGTGCCGGCGGAGGCGGGGGGTGGGGTGGAGGTGGCGATGGGGTTGCCGGAGGAGAGGTTGGCGGCGTTGGAGGGGGATGAGGTTTGGGGGAGGTATGCGGTGAGGGCTTGATGGGTGGGGTGATGTTGAGGGTTGATATCATGGTGCTTTCTTGTTCGTGGGGGGTTTTTGTGCTGGGTGGGAGCGTAATAGACGGCTATCGTGGATGGGGAGTTGAAGCAGTCGTCGGGATGACTTCTGCGCATGTGTGTACACCTCAATAAATGAATGGGTGTCGATTACATGTTCGGGCTGCTGGTGGCTGAAGGAATACAGCCGAATGACGAAGATTGATGAATGCCAACAAACCACGTCGTGAGCGTCACGGCGCACATTCCAGCAATGGAAATGGTGGCGTCACGGCGCGAGCCTAAAGGAACCATGGGATTCGGGAGGGTTAATATGTCCTAACTCCAAGCACTTTTGAGCAAACTCACGAAACCAGCAAAAAGGCCAGGTGCGCAAAAGGGTGAATAGCTTCTCCATCTTTTTTCCAATAGAGACATTCAAACCAAGAAAAAAAAAAAAAAAAAAAGAACGACGACCGTTACACGAGCCACTCACGCAAAACCAAGAATAAACACTTCCATATCCGCTAATCCCCGCATCTAGCCACCAAACTCCTTCTCCTGCGTGGCGCCCTCGACGGGCTTGACGTAGCTCAGGCGATCCTTGCAGTAAAACTCGACGCCGATGGCGTGGTCCTTTGCGCCGCCGTCGAGGCCGCCGCTCTTGACGATGGTGACGTCGGGCATGAGCTCGAGCTCGGCGTACAGGCCGGAGCCGCAGTTGCCGCAGAAGTAGTGGCGGTTGATCTTGCCCGACGCGCCCTTGGCGTCGTAGGTGAAGGGCGTGCCTTTGGTGACGGAGAAGTTCCAGCGGTTGACGATGACGTTGGAGGTGTAGGCGCCGCCGGTCTGGAGGGAAAAAAAGGTGTGAGCGTGAGGTTTCTAATTTGAGGGGGGCAGAGGGGGTGGGGTGGTGGAGTGTCGGGTGCGCTTCCGATGTTCTCGCACTGTATGCCGCTTATCGCGTGCAAAAGGGGCATGCAGTGCTTGGAGAGACGCAGCTGGGCGACTGCTTCCCACAGGGAGACAGCCCTTCTATTGCGACGCCTTTGCAAGTCGACTGCGTGGTCTTTTGATGGATGGAGGGAGGAAAGTATCACGTGGTCTGGTGAACACGGACCCCATCAAGGGCGGTTTATTTAACCGAAATAGGAAAAAATATGTGCACTTACCCACTTGTGACAATCGACGCAGTGGCAGAGGGCCGTGGCATTGGGTTCGCCTACGGTGAGAAACAACAGTCGTTAGCCCAAGATATGATATGAGGGAGGGAGGAGAGTGTGAAAGACATACCCTTGAACTCATAGCCGATGGCACCGCACATGCATGACCCTTTCGTCACGCTGCTGGCGGTGAAGTGGTTCTTGATACTCTGTAGACGCTCCGCCATGGTGATTGGTTTAGGGAAAATGGTATGCGAGGGAAAATGTCGAGCTGAGACTTTACACACCTTGATGGATATCTGCGGCAGACAGCTCTATATAAAAGCCCCTCCCCTCGCCTCGGCCCCTCCCGGTTCCTCTTCGTCATCCAGACATCCATTCGCGCGATACGCAATCCACCGTCTATCTTTGCTGGGGCCTTGATTGCCCAGAAAGCCAGAAACCCCTCATCTGAAGCCATCAGAGCCAGTCGCGTCGCAGCATTCCGCTTCGGCTAGGCTGCTTCGGGGCGTCCGGGTTTTTTACCCCGCGGTGCCAACGCTTCCTGTTCTCCGCCACTTTCTCCACAAAAGACAAGGATCCGCCTGTCAGAGTCATCAGCACTTCCGGTGCGGGGCCCGCTGCATCGTCGGCTGGCTTCCCGATCTGATTGTGTGTGCATCCAGTTCGAGGCGGCATGTCGAAGAATGAGCCGAGAAATGAATGTGGATACATATATCTCTGTATCCGGATAGAAACTTCCACTCCCTACACAGACTGTATGCATTTTGCAAGTAGCCAAAGCATATTGTTGACGAGTTAAAGCAGCCACCCGGATACAGGACAGTTCCACAGGGCGAGAGCTCTACATACGCAAAAAATGCTGATAAAAAGACGCTCCCACGTAAAAGTGTGTACAACCCAGCTCAATGATTCCGCACCCCAGCCTTCGCGTCATCAAACCGACTCAAACCGTCCTTCGCACCAGCAAGAAGCGTCTTATGCAACGGCTCATCGCCAATCTCAGCCATCTTATCGTCCAGCAGCCCCGTCAACCTCCGCACCACGTCCCCGTACCGCGCATCGCCGTAACAATTAAACAGTTCGAGCGGATCCTCTTCGCAGTCAAACAGCTCCCACTCCTTCTCCCCGTCACCAACCCCCGTCCCACTCAGGCCCAACCCTTCGTTGTACCAGTAGATGAGCTTGTACCGCTGATCGCGCACGCCATAGTGGGCGTAGGCGTTGTGGATCGGATCCGCGTGCATCCAGTAGCGGTGGTAAGCGAGCTGCTGCCAGCTCTCGGGCGTGGAGCCCTGGAGCACGCTGCGGAACGAGACGCCCTGCATGTACGTGGGGATGCGCACGCCGGCGAGGTCGAGGAAGGTGGGGGCGAAGTCGACGTTGCTGATGATGTCGTCGCTGACGCTGCCGGGCCGGATCTCGCGGGGGAAGCGGGCGATGAAGGGCATCTGGAACGACTCCTCGTACATGAAGCGCTTGTCGAACCAGCCGTGCTCGCCGAGGAAGAAGCCCTGGTCCGACGTGTAGATGACGAGCGTGTTTTGCTTGAGCTCGGCGTCGGCGTCGAGGAAGTCGAGGATTTGGCCGACGCTGTCGTCGATGGACTGGATGGTGCGGAGGTAGCGCTGCATGTAGCGCTGGAACTTGAACTCGGCCAGCTCCGCCTTCGTCTTGAAGGTGTAGTTGGCGCCGGTTTCCTTGTCGATCAGACGCAGAGACGTCACGTCATCCGGGTTCGGGATCTTGCGCTCGTGGAAGCCCTGCCAGAGCGGTGTCCCGACATCAAGGCCTCCGTCGGGCTGGACGAGGCCGAGGTCGTTGTAGGTCAGGTCGTCGGCCACACGCATTTTGGCAACCTTTGCGGCCTTTGCGCGGTTCTTGTAGTCATCGGTGAAGGTGTCTGGGATCTTGACAGGGTCCTGGTACCACGACTTGTACTTGGGATGGCACTCCCAAGAGCGATGGGGGGCCTTGTGGTGGCACATGGCGAAGAAGGGACGCGTCTTGTCGCGCTTCTGGATCCAGTCGATAGTCTTATTAGTAATTATTTCAGTTGCATATCCACGCTCGATACGGCTCTCGCCCATTTCAATGAACTCTGGGTCATGGTAGGCTCCTTGGCCAGGGAGGACGGTCCAGTAGTCGAAGCCGGTTGGCTCATGCGGCTTTCCCTCTCCCAGGTGCCATTTCCCAATCATGGCCGTCTGGTAGCCATCAGAACGCAACTGCTTGGCAACGTTGGGCAGGTTCTTGTTGATTTTGCTGGAAAGGGTCATGACGCCGTTGACGTGGTTGTGGGTGCCAGTCAGGATAGTAGCGCGGCTGGGAGTGCAGATGGAATTGGTGACGTAGCAATGGTTGAACTTGATGCCTTCGCTAGCCAGACGGTCCATGTTGGGCGTCTTGTTGATGCCGGCACCATAGCACCCAATTGTTTTGGAAGCATGGTCATCGGCCATGATGAAGATGATGTTGGGCTGTGTGGGGGCCATGATGGAATTGGTTGTGCAGTGATGACTGGACTGAAGGAGAGAGGAAGAAAGACATGGTGAGGGCGAGGAATTGGAACTTTATCGTCGGCTGGGATATGAAAAGATGTGGAGGTGTTGCAGAGGTTAGAGGGCCCTGGACAGCCGCAGTTTCTCCAAAGGGAAAAGCGCCAAGCGGAGGACGCGTTTTCTTACTCGTTCCTGAGCAACTCCTTTGACGTGCTCGCCCTACGCCAGCACGCAATACCAGACCTTTCCTCGACTCTGTCACAACTCAACCCACCCCCATCGCACAAAGGAGAAAACAACCAGCGTCACATCTCCGTCGGCTCTTCCCTTCCTTAGTTACCCCGCATCGCCAGTCAGCATTGCCGATCCGACATCGGATAATGCGCAGGTAGCAATGCCATTCTTCCTCCATGAACCCGACACCTGGTCCTGCTGTCGCTGAATGAAGTCCATCGCTAGCAGCTGTCCATCCGCCATGGGCACCTCACCACGTGCACGGTCAGTTCCTTTCGTGTCTCGCATCGTAAATTCTTGTCAGGGTATGGTCGAAAAAAATCTACCAAGAAAAAAAAAACTCCAATCGCCGCTCTACAACTTGCTTAACAATCCAGTCGACGAAAGCACCGACAAGTGTGCCTTGTTGATTTCCCTGACCGACCGACACCTGCACAATCATCCCGTTAGCCTTTACCTCCGCCTCCCCAAAAACCGTGCAAAGGACAAAAGAAAGAGAGAGAGAAAACTCACCCAGCCAACGCCATCGTCGTCCTAAACTCATTCAACAAAATCTTAATCCCCAACTCCACGCCCTCCTGCCCCTTGTACTACAACCCCTCAGTGTCAGCAAAAACACGACCCTTAAAAGAACGCAAGTACCAAACAAACTTACCGCAAGCCCCCAAATGGCCAACCTCCCCACAAACACAAAATCCGCGCCCAGCGCCAACGCCTTGAAGATGTCGGACCCGCGGCGCACGCCGCCGTCGACGGCGATGGCGATCTTGCCCTTTGCGGCGGGCGCGCACTCGCGCAGCGCGTCGAGGGTGGCGGGCACGCCGTCGAGCTGGCGGCCGCCGTGGTTGGAGACGACGACGCCGTCGACGCCGTGGCGGATGGCGAGGGTGACGTCATCGGCGGTGCCGACTGTTTTGTTCCAGATTTTATCAGAGTTTTGTCTTTTGCGGGGGGAGGGGGAAAAGGACGTACCGCCTTTGAGCCAGATTTGGAGGGAGGTGTTGGCGCGGAGCCAGGGGATGGCGGAGTCCCAGTCGAGGGTTGCGTCTGTGGGGGGAGGGGACGGTCAGCGGGGGAGGAGATGTGGGGATGGGCGGGCGGGGGCTGCGCACCGTAGTCGTGGCGGCCGCCGAGCTGGTCCTTGCCGTTGGAGAGGATGTTGGGCCAGGCCATGTCGTCCGGGAGGGTGAACTTGTTCTTAAACTCGTTCAGGCGCATGCCGAGCACGGGGACATCGACGGAGAGGAAGAGAGCCTTGTATCCAGCAGCTGTTCCGAGGTGTTTGTGTAAGCCTTCATGGTTGTTTTTGGCGTTTCAGGGTGTGGAGGCAGGCGCCAAACCTTCTGCTCGTTTTAACAGCTGGAGGGTTATGCTCCGGTCCTTCAGCACGCACATCTGCATGACGTATGGATTGCCGCAGCCCTGCGCCGCCACGTTCTCCATGCTCTCGGTCGCGTACGACGACAGGCCCATGCAGATGCCCGTGTTGGCGGCCGCCCGCGACGTCGCGAGCTCGCCGTCGGGATGCGCGAGCCGGTGCATGGCGGTGGGGGCGAGGCCGAGCGGGAAGGTAACCTAGAGTGGCGGGAGTCAGCGAAACGCAAAGACCCGCATGGGTTGGAGTAAGATCATACCTTTGTCCCGAAGATCTCTGTCGAAGTGTCTACTTGACCGACGTTGACGAGGACACGGGGTCGGATTTTGTAGCGGTTGTAGGCCTCCTCGTTCTCGCGCAGACTGAGGGTACGTCAGTCCTATACGCCAAAAGCCTGAAAAGGCTGTGAGGGTGTGGATGTACCTTATCATGTCCATTGCTCCTTCATTGTAATAGTCTGCGATTAAATCTTCCTGTCAGCCAAGAACATGTTTCTCTCATGGTGGTTAGAAAAAGATAAGTACCTCGAAACATTACCGGCAGCTTACTGCTGCCCAGCTCCTTGAGATCGCTGACGCTGAAGACATTAGGGTCAAGCGTAATGCCACGGTTTGCCATTTTGTAAAACTTTCGACACGTCTAAAAGGTTGAGCAGAGAAACAGAATTGTAGCTTCTCCCCACACCTCGACGGGCATCTCTTTAACAGAGCCTCCCACCCTTTGGAACTTGTCAGCTTAGGGCGTATGCAATTGGATTGCCCGGGATGACTTACCAGGTGCAGATAAGATAGCGACCCTGTCCGGGACTTGTGGCGCCTGTCGGCTCGCGGAGACCTTCCTGCTCGGTTTCCCCGCAAATGCCCCACCAAAGGTGCCGTTCACCACTTGTGGAGGTGGCAGATGACCGCCACTTTATCAACATATCGTGGGAAGGGGAGGCTAGTAATACGTAATAATGAGCAATGGCAGCACGTTAACGCGCGCTTAGGAAAGCTTGATCATGTTTTTTGGAAGCCTTTCCCGACCCCCCATCCACTCACTTTCCTATCAGTGTTCTGTAATCATAGATATGGACCCTTTGCGAAGCCCTCGGTATGATGAAACATGGACTGCCGTAGTGGGTCGCAAATGAGAAGTGGCAATACAGAAATGATACTTTTTGTAGCCAACATGACGCGTGTAGTAAGCCACCCGCATAGGGAGTTGACACATCTATCCGGATGGAGGTGCATACATATGTATGCCATCCGGACGACTACTCTACCTCCCTATAGAAGGAATCCGGATGACCCACTTCACCCCCCATAGATAAAGATACTTAGGTTGAGCCAGGGTGTCCACTATGCCATTTATTTTGCAACTATGCCCCCATCGCTGTCACGCTCCACCGGCGCTAGCCAGAAGAATGGCTGCTTCGGCACACATGCCGTGTCGACTCGGCCGTGCCATCAGATCAGAAGTAGCTATCGGCTCGAACACCGGAAATGGCCTACCCCATCGTCTTCGATAAAGGGAAAGGAAGTGAGATGGTAGCTTGACCCAAAATGAAGTTTCTATAAAGTTGTATCCCAAAGAAGGCAAAAAGCCCCAAGCGCTCCAAGCAGAAAACCATCACTCGCTCTCCGACTCCATTAAAAACATATCTCATTCAACCATCCCCCCTCACGGCAAGATCAAAAAGCTCTTCTTCAACAACATCCTCTCAGGCCAATTCCCCACATCCCTCCCCGCGCACTGCCGCGCCCCCCAAATATCCGCCGCCACGTCGGCCGCGCGGTCAAAGCTGCGCAACCCGTACCGATCCGCGCAGCTGCGCATCCAGGCCGAGACGTCGGCGAAGTCGGCGTGGTCGAGGGCCTCGACGGCGGCGATGAAGCCGGGCCAGATGGTGCTGGCCGACGCGATGTTCTGCGCCACCTTCTCGCCCTCGAGCGCCAGCAGGTGCGCCTTGATCTTGCGGACGAGGTGCTGCAGCAGGAAGCGGTGGATGTCCTTGACCTCGCGGTAAAAGAAGATGACGAGGGCGGCGTGGAAGGCTTGGGCGGCGTGGTCGGCGTTGGTGGTGGCGCCGTCCATGGCCGACGGTGTTTCTTCTGAGGAAGAGGAGGTGGACGAGGTGGTGGTGGGGGGGTCTGTGGTGGGGATGCTTTCTTCGCCTTCGGCCTTCCAGTCGCACAGCAGGCCCTCGACGATCTTGCAGCGCTTGTTGAAGTCGTCGGCGTATTCCGGGCTGGGATGCGGGTGGGCTTTGGTCTGCCGCACCTCGCAGCAGAGGTAGGTGATGTGCGACATGAGCACGATCAGCGACTCCGGGATGCCGTAGATGCGTGGGAACAGGGGCCGGACGTTCGGGCCGGCTGCCTCGAGGAAGTCGTCCAGCTCGCGGTAGTTGGTTGGCACGCCGTCCTCCTGCGTGCCGAACCACTTGTGTCCTGCCAGTGAGGGGTACCGTGCCGAGCTGGGCGTCGAGAAGCTGTGCTTGAAGAAGTCGCTGTCAGAAGAGAGCGGGTAGACGAAGGTGGCTTCTTCCATTATGCGCAGGTAGAGGAACATGGCGTGCAGCATTTGCACTTTGCGCGAGGCCTTGGCTTTGGAGAGACCGCGCGTGTGAACCAGCCTCTGAGCATCAAGCAAGTGCTTGCGGGCGTCGACAAGTTTTCCATTCGTGATCTATGCGCCGTTAGTTATTTGATGTTGCGGGTGGGGCAGTACACTTACGCAGGCCGTCACCATGGTCAGCAAAGCCATCAGGAGAGTCTTGTACTTTGCTTTTCCCGGCCCCTTGACCTCGTGGCGCAGGCTCACTTGTATGTGGGACATGGCCTTTTCCTGATAACTCTCCGCAACCCTCCACCAGTACCCGCATCCCGGCTCTGCCCCGGATAGCCTGTCCAGATGAAATGCGCTGATGACCATTAGAGAGCAAAGCAGAGATAAACTGGCCGAGCTGGGCTGTGTTCGGAGGGTAAGCTGACCAACGGTGCTGAGAGCTTCGGGGAAATATAATATCTGCCAGGGGGATTTGGCATTTGTGATTGGAGATGCGACTTTGACAAAGTCGTCTATGAAGTGAGATAGTAAGAGGTGTCCTTCTGGCGAGATAGGCGACCCTAACGCATCCGAGATGGTGAAGTCCTGCGGTGAGTGTGGCATGGGTGAGAGGACGAAGTTGATGAAGCCGGCAGGATCATCATCTTGGTCTTGTGTTGCTGAATCACCGGGCGCTTCCAGCTGCATGTGGTCGGACAGAGAGGGTTGGTCGTTTGGCGAGAACAAGAAAGAGATTGAACTGAAGTCGTCCTTTGGTAGTTCCGGGATAGTATTGGACACGAGTGGAGCGACAGACTCATCTGAAGGGTCGGACGAGGACGAAGGTGATGGGATGTTAAATGGCTCCTGGAGTAGTTGAGGGTCGGTGGTGATGTCGAAAGACAGAATTTCAGAGAGTGAATCGTCTTCCAAATCTGGTAGGGCATCGGTATGCTGCCTGGTGTTGAGCTGGAACACGGTGAATGGTCCCTTGTTTACTGCCTCGCCGCCAGCCAGACATGTCTCCTCCATCAGAGAAACAGTAACCTTGTAGTCGTTCCCGTCGAGGCCGTCAGCGAGCTCGACGCACATGGCCCTTCGCTCGGCGTCTTCGGTGGGTTAGCGAAACGGAACAGTTGGCGTGAAGGAGGTTTGGTAGGTTACCAGAGAAGAGCAAGCGTCTACACTGGCGCGAGTCTTCGGGCTCGCGAGGTGGAGCGTCGTCTACGAGAAAGGAACTGGAAATGCCGAGAGGTTGCGTCCACTGAATGAGCGATTCATATCCCTCGCAGTCGAGACGAAGACGTTCGCAAACGCGGCAACCGGGCCGCTGCTGGTCACACTTCACATGGCGGCGTCGACACGTGCGACACCCGCCAAAGCTCCGGCGCCGCGTAGGTCGGCCTCTTGAAGTTGACATTTGACGATATTTTCCAGGTGGATGAAGTCAGGGAAGAGTGTGGAGATGGATTGTATTTGATAATAGATTGCCACCCCGCTGCAGATAAGACACCACCGAGGTTAGACCGCCCAGAAAACTAGCCATAAACAGCTAGCTGTGGCTTGCTGATCCATCAATCGGCTCTTTTCCGCTTTCACCTGCTCCGCTATTGGCTTGGCCTACAGTACAACACTTTTGTATTCCATTGCATTCCGATTTCAATAGATTTGGAGAAGTTGAACATGTCATTAACATTGGCCGGGGATGACAACTCCTCCACGCCGTTCTGTATGGATTCTAACTCTAACCCTGGTATAAAATCTAATAAGCCGACTACTTATAGGGAGTTGAAGTAGCCATCCGGATGGCTACTACATGCAGAAATATATCTGCATATTTGGACGAATCCTTCAAGTCTCTACGTAAGCAGCTTATGAGCTTTATATACTAGAGGCCATCCGGATGGCTATTCAACTCCCTATTGATAAAAGCGGTGACACGGTACGGCTTGAATGATAATCCGGCATAGCTCCAAGACCACTTTCAGCCTTCTGCGGAGTTTCTGTACTTACACTTCATTTTGGAATCAGCTTGTGGACTTCCCCATAATTTCAGTAGTCGTTCTCTCGGCAGAGTAACATTAGAGAGTGACAGATCGCAATGACCCTATTACGTGGAAACATATATCAGACATCACGCTATTAATTTGCCCCATCCCTAACTCCACTACCTCGGTAGATTAACAGCGCCTAGTAACCACATTGAAGACGAGTGCTGGCCATGGAAGTGACGAGAGGACGAAAAGAAAACCTAACTGTAGAAACACCTGAACGTCACCTTGGTTCTTGTAAGACATAATTACTAGACAGAACGCGTACGTTTGTTTTCGTCACGATCTTCATGACCGATAAACGCTCTGGTCCGGCGCAGCACTGTGCTGCCGCACATCTCCCGGTGCTTTGAGGCAACGATCTGGGGTGTGGGCGCCGTGCGGCTGGTGCGACGCCAGTACTGAAAATGGATGAGAAAGTAAGGCGAAAAGGGAGAGAAGAAAGCGGCGTCGCAGTGGTTCGCAAAAGTAACGGTATACGGATTACCCCAAGATTCTTCAATGGATAGTAGAAGCAGTCACCATGACGGTTTCTAAACACACACATACATATCCGGATAGATACTTCAACACACTAGGTGGATGCTGAATGAAGCGTATACCTCTTGCATTTTTGCCATTCTTTTGTGGCCGAATGTGGCATGGTAGATAAAGCCATCTAAGCAGGGAAAATGCACGTCCTGGAATCAAACAGATCGTATGTTGTTCATCTCGGGACGCGCAAAAGAAAGACGATCTTTCTATTTTTTGTTTGCCCTTAATTTGTTCACCCACTCCGGAGTGATCGAGCTGCCCTCATCCAATTACCGGGGAACCCAATCCGAATACTTGATTGACGTTCATGATGACTGCAGGCCACGACAGGGAAGAATTTGCAAAAAATGTTGCATAGTGACCTTGTTCAAGGTTCGCAGACCTCACTAGTCAGGAATGGTGAGACGAATGGAAAATGAAGGATAAAATCACAAGAGAGTGAATACAGAGCCAGCGAATCACCTGCGCAGAAACTCAAAAGAAGACAAGACAAGGAAGAAAAACACCAAATAACGCCTTCGCTATGCTCCATCCTGTGGGCCCAATGATACCAAGTAGTTTCCGCAATGCCAATCTAAAGATGCAGCAGTGAGGAATTCGCCTGAACAACAAAGAAAAGTGCCAGCAGAAACACTTGCTGTTTGAATGCAATTTTTCGGGGATCAAGTGGCAGCCACCATTCGCAAACCCTGCTTCCCATCTAAACTCACCTGTCCATCGCCATCTCCCTCAATATTTTGGGCTTGAGCTGTCCTCATTGTCAGGCTTTGTCGGTGCGGCTGCGGTTCCCTCTTCGCAGCAACCGGGGATCCCGGCGCGCTCCCATCAATCTCGCTCAGTGACACATCACCTGCTTCAGACCCGAAGGCTGAACCCTCAATATCACTAGCGTAGCCACCTGCACTCGGAGCATATTCACTGTCCGTGCCGCCGACAGTGGATGGCGCGTAGTCACTGCGGCTGGTCGTCCAGCGTGGCTCGCCTTCTTCTTCTTGTACCGAGGCCTCGATCGCGGCGCGCGTGATGGGATCATGTGTAGGGCTCTGCGGCATGGGTGTTGTGATAGTGTGGGGAGAGAAAAAACCTGGTGAGGCGAGCGGGTAGAACTCGGACTCGCTGTCCATGTCCTGGCGGGTGAATATGGGGTTCGGGAAGGTAGGATGCTGTTCGGCAAAGGGCGTGGGCTCCCCGGACATAGTAGGCGACAGAGAAAGTGGGGAAAGCGGCGTTGGTGGATAATTGAAGCTGGCTGAAGAAGCGTTGGAAATAGTGGAGTTGCGATCACGATTGTGCTTCTTGAACGGGAGGACAACAGTGTCTTCCAGGTCTTCAGCGAAAGACGACGGGGAATCCGGCTCGAAGTCGCTGTCGGTGTCCGATTTTGGCGGTGTTGTCTCCATAGATTCGGTAGGGCGATGGTAAGATGTTCGCGTTAAGACTTGGGGAGCCTCGTCGAAGATATGACCCTGAGAGAATACTCCACGTTGTGCCGGCCCCTCCTCGTCAATCTCATCAAGATGAATCTCATCAGCGGAACCTTCATCATCTTGCTCTTGCACAGCTTCGTATGTCTCCATGGACGAGGTCATGGGTGCCACTGCACGAATTGTTGCAGTAGAACTACGCCTCATCAATGTCGGGCTTGGAATTGGGCTGGGGGGAGGTTGGAGTTCCTTCGCCTCATAGAAGAGCATGAACACGCCCCCCTGGGCCAACACGTCCTCTTTCGAGACCTTGGAGACATCTTCATCACTCAGCCGCCACCACACCTCTGGTTCTTCCTTCACATCGTCATCCAACTCAGGGTCCTCCGACTTTTCGGTCTCGGGTGCTTCAGCCGTGTAAGGATGCTTTCGATAGCAGATGTAATGGCCATTCTCGTGCCTTCCGTAATGTGTAACCACTGCGCGAAGTTCATAAGGTAGCGCGTGAATGCCAAGTGTCTTTTGCGGACTGACCATCGACTCCGAGGGGTTGGTAGACCATGATTCCGGGGCAACGTGGAAGTCTTTGCTGTCGTACTTGTCGGAACCCAGTGACCAAGGACCCAAATCCAGCTGTTCCGGGAAAGAGACTGTAGCATAGTTCTTCCTCTGAGCACCGGTGAGTTCGTCAAAGACACTTCTGTTGACATGGATGGCGAGTGACTTCGGAGGACGACCCACAACGGCTTGGCGGGATTTGGTGCTGGCGACCCAGTTCTTCCGCGGGATGGAGCACTTCTTGATAAGCGTACTGTCGGCGAAGTCCTCATCTTCCAGAGCATCTCGTACAGCCTGCAGCCGTGCGTCTAGTGCCTTTGTTGCTTCAGTTGGTTCCGCTTCTTCCCGATCTTGTACAATCCGTTCTAGCGAGTCGCGAGCTCTAACAAGAGTGCACTTGGCGCACTCAACGCCTTCGATCGGTTCCAATTTGGTGTATTCGTTCAAGCAATCGCGGATGTTGCAGCCGTAGCCCCAAGCTGTTTGCAGAGGAACTGTTAGGCAGTTGAACGGAATCATCGAAAGGCCTTCGGTGAATCCACAGTTCATGCAACCGACGCGTTGGGCAAGTAGCCCTTCGAGTGGATTACGCAGCGACTCCGGGTACTTATCGCGTTCGACCTTGAGTCCGGGGCCGTCCTCGGTTGACGGTACCTCCTCTAAACCTGTAACTTTCTGAGTCTGCTTCAGTGCCTTCAATATCTCTTTGTCGATCTCGTCCAAAACCTTGGAAAAGTATTCCTGGGCATCCTGCTGCTGCCAGCTGCTCATGCTCTTGAGTTTTGCAGGTGTCCAGAGATAGCTACCGTGGTTATCCGGGTTGTTGAGCTTTAGAACGGTGTCGAGGAGCGCGCCGTTTGTGGAGTCGTTCGCAAGGCCGCCGAACATCTCAATGCCTTTCGTGAGGAAGCCCTCGAGGCTGGGAAGTGAAGCCAGGCCTTGGATGACACTGTTCTGATAGCACGAGTTGTCCCAGTTTCCTAGGCCCGCGGGCGCAGCGTTCTTGTGTCCTCCAACGAGGGTGCCAGCAGCACGCAGCGTCCTGTCGCCGGAAAGAGCCTTCAGGAAGCCGGTGCCGTCTAGGCCAAAGGCGCGCCGCAAAACCTCGTTCTTAGCAGCGAACAGGTTCGCCTTCTTCCTTTCCTTGTCATCGGGAGAGGTGGAGTTGGCATCGGTGTCGATGCTGATGGACGGCTGGCCAAGTGAGAAGACTAATGGCGCTGGCATGGCGTAAACGAAGCAGTTCCAGAACAGCTCGGGGATGGCGCGAAGTGGAATGTCGTAATGGCCAAGCACGCGGTGCAAGGCGATCAAACCCAGCACAAGCAGCACAAGCAGTGACGCGGGTGTAGTGTGAGGGTCCTCGTAAGGCTCAGCGGGCCACACGGCGAAGTCGTCATGGGCGTTGGGCGGCTGAGGGGGGCGGAGGTTGCCCATGGTTGAAAGCGAGATGCGAGGAAGGGCAGCGGGTAGAGGGTCAGCCAGGGCGGAGGCGATGGGAGGGGCGGGCAAAGCTTGACGGACGCTCCCACGGAATCCGCATCGAGCAGACTTTGGCTGGCGGCAGGAGGGGGGAGTACGCAGGCTTTGCTGGTGTGGTGTGTTTAGAAGTTGTCGCGAGATGAAGGGCGACAAGCTGGAGATTGAGCGGCGCGTCGCACGGACTTTGGCGGAACGGGCAGCGGGTCCTCTTGGCGTCGATCGCGCTCCACCAAAAAAGTTCTAAGCCGCTCAGACATGAGAGCTACAACTTCACAGCTGCAAAACCAAAAAAATGGCGAAAGCTAAGAGCAAGCGTATGCTCACCGCAAATCCTTCACCTTCACCGGATTTTCACCGCTAACTGTACTCAGCCCAGTCGCTGCACTCCCGCGCAGCCCGCCGCGCCGAAGAGCCTGTCGACAAATCGCTCAAGAACCTCACTGATGCCACATCGCTGCCAAAATCGAAGAAGGTTTCCGCCTCGGTCCTTGCCGCCCAAGATGCTGGCATTTCCAAAAAGCAAAAGTCAAAGCGCTTGACCCACCAGCAGCGCGTGCGCCAGGAACGCGCCATGGAGAAGGCCGACGCAAATTACGACAAACATGAGAGGAAAGTCGAGGAGAGCAAAAAGAGAGCCAGAAGAGTGCAGGACAGA
This sequence comes from Dothiorella sarmentorum, assembly GCA_023082095.1. Lineage (NCBI taxonomy): Eukaryota > Fungi > Ascomycota > Dothideomycetes > Botryosphaeriales > Botryosphaeriaceae > Dothiorella > Dothiorella sarmentorum. The sequence continues at coordinate 85,257 of JAJMVL010000091.1, read as the reverse complement.
GCCAAGGCTTGGGAGGCTTTGAATGGAGATTCAAAGGTCAAGAACGACTTTGACGCACTGGCCGACGACGTCGAGGGCGACGTCGAGGACGACGTGGAGATGGACCCAGCGCCAAAGGGCTCCGAGAGCCTAGCCAGTCTCAACGCGGGAACCATTGCCGCTGTCGGGAGGAAGGCTTCGAGTACCCCCAGAACTCTCCCCGAGGCCCAAGCCGAGGCAGGGGCAGCAGATGAGGATCTCGATGTGGCGGAGTAAAGGAAGCATGCAGGTCGTCACCCGGATCTCCGGCTGTGGCGCTGTTTTATAACAGTTCTGGGCATGGACACGGCGTTTCGAGGATTCAATTCGGGTTGAAATGGGTTTCAGTACGGCGGGGGAAAGTAAGCATGGGAAAAACCGGCTTCTCGTATGACCTGAGTTGCATATCATCGCCTCCACGAAAGGTCTACCTATGTTACGAGACGAAGCGTTATACCCCAATCGGCAGATGATGGAAATATGTTTCAACCTTTTAGTCCTGGCATCCATTCAATCTTCGGATGTACCTTTCGGCTGCAGCTGCGTCATACTGTTCATTACCCCACTGTCATCACCGTAATCAAGAAGGCCGGTCTTACGAAAGAAAGGACGAATTTTTTACGTTCTCCGCAGAGCGATCCACGCAGGGATTCAGACCTTATGCAAGAATCTCATGATCTCTAGATATACGCGCTGGCGCTAATCAAACAGCGCAGTGGACCCATCGATCGTGGATGGTGGGTATCCAACCAGATGGATGCGGGCCATGCAAGTGTTCAGGGGTACCGTCGACACGCAAAGACGTGCGTCGCACTCTTTCTCAACATCACGCCTTCTTCCCATTTAGCATTCTCAGAGCTAAGTGTTTTACTTACGACAGAATAACGCCTTTCAGGCGCTCATTCCCCACCCATGTGGTACACAGGTATCCAACAACGATATAAGAACGATATTTTTTCAACCAACATGACAAGCCGCTGGCGCAGAGGGAGTTGAAATAGTCATCAGGATGGCTCCTGCATATATATGCAAATTTATATCCGGATGATATCCGGATAACTACTTCGCCTCCCTACCTATAGATGGCATCCGCACGACTTCTTCAACTCCTGATAGATGGCATCCAGACGACTTCTTCAACTCCATAGATGGCATCCGGATGGCTATTTCACCCATAGATGAAGGTGCTTGGGTTAAGTTGGGGTATCCATCATGCCATTGCTTTTGCAACCCACTGTAGTAGTAACCTTTCGACAAGCAGAACACAGTATAGCGCGCGATGGAAGAGCTAAAAAAAAAAAAAAAAGAGAAGATAAGTAGCTGAGGTTCGCGAGGAACTACCCTTCTTCTACCTCCCTAGCCAAATCTGCGGGAGCGCCGGGCCGAGGCAAGCCATGATAGGGTAGGTTCAAGGATCGGCGGTTGCCGGTGTTGCACTGCACCCTCGGCCTTCGTCATCATCACAAGCTCATGGTTGATCAGGAGAGCTCACTTCAACAACTCATCAACGCAATTGAACACGGGATAGCAAAGCTGGGCGCATGAAACACTCCACGTAATCCATCGGATGCATTGCAAGTTGAAGCCTGGAAATGCCCACACCGCCGCGCCAACCTGCAGTAGTCGCTCGCGAGGAATTTCGGGAAACGCGAGTATCCTGCAGGTTATACTCTACTCGGAAACCGTAGGATTCTTCTGGTTCAGGGTATTCAGGCTCTTATGATTGCGCAGGCTTCCGGCAGCCGTGTGATCGGTCGATGAGCTCGTGTTGCATCACGGCTTCGCCGCAAAACCCCTCTGCCAATGCCCGCCAATGGCGGGCAAAATGCATCATTGCACGACGAGGCCCTGTCCATCAGTGATCGGCACCGGGGGATCGGCCGCGAAGGCGCGGGGAGGAGGAGCGCAGTGAGCCAAAAAGTGGACTGCAAGCTGGGGTGTTGGCGGGGCACACCACGGTATCATTTCTGCCCTCCACTCATTGACGTTCGCGCCTCATCTGACCACCATTGACAGGTCAATTCCGATTCACCTGCGCCAACTGGGCCATCCGAGCCGGTCAGCTCCGTTTCCTGTTCGTCTCCGCGCCGCGACTCGCTCCGGACTGGTGGTCTGACGATCCCCCAACCCCCAGCGCGGCCTCCCCGTGGGCACAATGGAATGATGGGGTGAGGAGGCAGGTATTTTCCTGCTTACTGCAGCAGCGCTATGCCATTATTGACTGCTTAACTATCACGGTTACGGTTTAAAAGCTACATTGCTGCAGGTGCAGCGCTTGTCTTTCCTCTCCCACCTCACTCCGAACACCCTACATTTTCTCCTTCCATTGACTTGTCGCCATGGGCTCCCAGGGCACCGTCACGGCGAGCCTCTCTCCCTTTGGCCTGGCCAGGTCCACTGTCAGCGAGCAGCCGCTGTCCAAGGAAGAACTCCGCAAATATGATGCCTATTTCAAGGCTTCCTTGTACCTCTCCCTGGGCATGATCTATCTGAAGGACAACCCACTTCTCAGACAGCCATTGTCCCTGAATCACGTCAAAGTAAGCTAGCTCAACGTTTGCTTCCTTTCAAACGTAGATACTGACATGTGATTGTCACCAGGCCCGCCTGCTTGGTCACTGGGGATCGGCCGCTGGCCAGAGCTTCACATACCTCCACTTCAACCGTGTAATCAAGAAGTACGACGTGGATGCCATTTTCCTTTCCGGCCCCGGCCACGGCGCCCCCGCCGTCCTGGCCAATGCCTACTTGGAGGGCACCTATTCCGAGACCTACCCCGACATCTCCGAGGATGCCGATGGCATGCGTCGCTTCTTCAAGCAGTTTTCCTTCCCTGGCGGCATTGGTAGCCATGCTACTCCGGAAACTCCCGGCAGTATCCACGAAGGTGGAGAGCTCGGCTACTCCATTTCTCACGCCTTCGGTGCCGTCTTCGATCACCCGGATCTGATTGCTTTGACCATGGTCGGCGATGGCGAGGCTGAAACCGGTCCTCTCGCAACCAGCTGGCACAGCACCAAGTTCCTGAACCCCATCACTGACGGCGCGGTTCTCCCGGTTCTCAACCTGAACGGCTACAAGATCAACAACCCGACGATCCTCGCCCGCATCAGCCATGAGGAGCTCGAGGCCCTCTTCCGGGGCTATGGCTGGGAGCCATTCTTCGTCGAGGGCAGCGATGCCGAGTCCATGCACCAAGCCATGGCTTCCACGCTTGAATCCTGCGTCGTCAAAATCCGCGACTACCAGAAGCAAGCTCGTGACACGGGCAAGCCATTCCGCCCTCGCTGGCCAATGATTGTGCTCCGCACACCCAAGGGTTGGACCGGTCCTCGCAAGCTCGGAGACCATTTCCTCGAGGGCTTCTGGCGTTCTCACCAGGTCCCCATCACCGATGTCCACTCCAAGCCCGACAGCCTGCTCAAGCTCGAGGAGTGGCTGCGCAGCTACAAGCCCGAGGAACTATTCGATTCAGAAGGCAAACTGATCGAAGAGCTCAGAGAACTTGCACCTGAGGGAAACAGGCGGATGTGCGCCAACCCGGTGGCCAACGGTGGTCTTATCAAGCACAAGCTCAAGGTTCCCGATTTCCGCAAGTACGCCTTCAATGTCCTCAAGTCCGGCGTCTCCGAAGACGGGTCCATGAGCCGATTCGGTACCTTCCTGCGCGATGTCATGGCTAGGAACATGACGCGTTTTAGGATCTTTGGTCCTGATGAGACGCAATCGAACAAGCTGGACGCCGTCTATGAGGTCGGAAAGAAGGTGTGGCTTGCCGAATACTTTGACGAAGATGCGGATGGTGGCAACCTCGTGCCCAACGGTCGCGTCATGGAGATGCTGAGTGAGCACACGGTCGAGGGTTGGTTGGAGGGCTACATTCTCTCGGGTCGCCACGGCCTGATCAACAGCTACGAACCGTTCATCCACATCATCGATTCCATGGTCAACCAGCACTGCAAGTGGATTGAAAAGGCCAGCGAGGTCAGCTGGCGCCAGGAGATTGCCTCTCTCAACATTCTCCTCACCGCCACTGTCTGGCGTCAGGATCACAACGGGTTCACTCACCAGGACCCTGGATTCCTTGATGTTGTGGCCAACAAGAGCCCCGAGGTCGTGAGGATCTACTTGCCTCCGGATGCCAACTGTCTGCTCAGTGTTGCTGACCACTGTCTTCGCTCTTCCAATTACGTCAACGTCATTGTTGCTGACAAGCAGAACCACCTTCAGTTCCTGGACATGGAAGCCGCTATCGCTCACTGCACCAAGGGCTTGGGAATCTGGGAGTGGGCCTCGACAGGTCAGTGAAAAAATAACTCCAGAATGCCTTAGCTTCGAAACTGACTCTCTGCAGACGAAGGGGAGGAGCCTGATGTTGTCATGGCCTGCTGCGGTGACGTTCCCACACACGAATCCCTCGCCGCCACCGCACTCCTCCGCGAATACATTCCAGGCATCAAGGTCAGTCCACCAATCCCATCAACCCCCTACCCACCCCCCAAAAACGCAAAACGAGCTCACCAATCAACCAGGTCCGCTTCGTCAACGTCGTCGACCTCTTCAAGCTGGTCCCCAAGTCCGAGCACCCGCACGGCTGCACCGACGCCGAGTTCAAGGCCATCTTCACCGACGACAAGCCCGTCATCTTCAACTTCCACAGCTACCCCTGGCTCATCCACCGCCTGACGTACAAGCGCAAGGGCCAGCACAACCTGCACGTCGTCGGCTACCTCGAAAAGGGCAACATCGACACCCCGCTCGAGCTGGCCATCCGCAACGGCACCGACCGCTTCAGCCTCGCCATCGACGCCATCGACCGCATGCCCGGCCTGGGCAACCGCGGCGCCGCGGCGAGGGACAGGTTGTTGGACAGGCAGATCAGCGCTAAGAACTACGCGTTCCATGAGGGGTTGGATCCGAAGGAGTTGAGGGAGTGGAGGTGGCCTTTCTGAGGGGGGGGGAATGATGTTGTTATGATCACGAAGACTTGGGTTCTACGGTGCGGTGGTTTTGCAGGGTTTTGGGTTGGTTGTGTTTGCTTCGCCTCTCGCTCAAGTACTTGTGCCCTTTCCGAGTATGTGTGGATGGTATGGAGTTTTGACTCGTTTCTGACTTGCCGCAATAAAGAAAGAAAAGGAAAGGAAAGAAAAGAAAAGAACCCTTTACCATGTGTATACTCGTCAGGGAAAATTACACTGAATAGGTATGACGAGCTATTTTGGATGACTTGTGGAGATGTTGCCTGTTATTTACACTTCAAAGATACCAGTACCCCCTGTCTTCCTCATCCCCCCTCACGACTTCTCCAGCTACCATTTCAATCTACATATCTGATAGTTGCTGTCCCTGCTTCCTTGTTCTCGATCGTCATCTTGAAAGACAGAGTACCATTTTCTGGAGCGGGGATCACCATGATAGTGCCCTGAATCCTGATGAATTCTTTTCCATCATGCCATCGCCTCTCTGGATACTCGGCTAGGTTAATTGGAACCGTAGCCTCGACTCGACCGACCTTGAAGATCATGTTCGTGATGTGCTCCGCCGCCGGGTCTGCCTGGCTTGCGTGGAGGTCCAGCGTAGGCGAGAACGCCCCAGTGCGTCTGATCCAATCCACTTTACTGGTCCAAGTCATGACAAATTCACCAACTGTATGCTCGGTGAGTGTTTGACCCTTAGCTATTGCGTTAGCAACTTCACACAAGTGAAGTTTTTGAGTTGTACCTTATTGATAACCCAATTCACCCTGTTTTTACACATCTTTTCTCCGTCCCATGGACATATGAACGCATGTGCTTCTGAATCTATGCCCTTCCGGAAGGGCCGACATATGTCATGTCCATAGTGGTATCTGGCTCGTCTTGAGTTTGGCTTTATGCCTTCGAGAGCGCGGATCACGGCTCCCTTGACTACAGCTGCTTGACTAGTTCAATTAAGCTTCGCGCTACATATTGATGTCATGTTCGGGGATCGGTTTACTTACGGATGCTCAGGACAGGAGAGATTGAGTCCGTGTCTTCTGCACCAATCACCGAGTTTCACGTTCAAATATCGAGAGTCTCCGAGACCTCCAACAAGTATAACTTGCTGCTAATTATTAGAATCGACTGGTTTAAACCTGCGAGCCACATACCTTGATTTTGTCATTGGGCACACTATTCACTTGCTTCCTCACAAGCGAGATGATCGTCTCTACGATTGGCCGGAAAAACCCCTCCATGTGTTCCCTATACATGCATTCTTAGTACGCAAACAGATATTTGGATCAAGTTGAAAAGAACTTACTGGCCCAGTAACACCGAGTTCTCCTCTCCATCATAGTATGCACTCTCTCCAACCCCTTCCATCTTCAATGAAATCTCCATCTCCAGTAACCTTTCGTGACCGAAGTCATGCTTCCACATCTCGAACTCCTTCATGAATCTGGATCCAGGTCCCTTGTCCTCGAATCGCTTTTTGTCAAATGGCTCTCCAAAAGTCTTAGACATCCATGAGTGGAATTCACGGTCGATGTAAGTGCTGCCGCACTTTCCTCCATCTCCTACCGCAAGCTCCTCAAACTCGAGGCAGGGACTCGTCGAAACAAGAACGTAGGGAGTCAGGTCGACGGTGCCGCCTCCACAATCGCAGATAAGGACCCCGTCTCCGGGCTTGAGACGGATTAGTGCGCCCTCGGAGGTGAGCTGTGTCAGTGTCGCAACTGCCGCAGCTTCTGGTTCTGCAACAAAGTAAATGCGTTCGTCGACCAAGTCCCCGAAGGCGGTAAGCGCCGCTCTCTTTGTTGCATCCTTGGCCTTGTCGGACCACACCGCAGGAACGGTGAACCAAAGTTCTTTCGGAGTGATTCGTAAGATCTCAGAGCCACCAAGGGTTTGTTCCAGATGAGTAATAACGTGCTTGCGTACCTCCACCAGGAAGTCGGCAACCACGTCCGAAACACTTTTTCCATCGGGAAGCTTGAGTAGCCCATTCCCTTCGGTCTCTTTCATGTCTTCCAGTGAGAAGGTGTCGCCTCCTGAAGTAACAGAGCCATCGTCGAGAAGCAGCTTTGTCCAGGAATAGGATTTCAGCTTAGGGGTAACACCAAAGCCCCACGCGTTTGATGTCAAACTGGGATTCTCGCTTGGGTATGCAATCCGTGAAGGAGTCTTCCACTGGTTGTCACCGGTCCTCGCGGTACCAGGCCACTTCTGTATGATATGGATGTCTTCAATTTTCTCTGTGGAGACAGCATAGCCAACCCCTATACCGGCATCCTTTAGGTTAGTTCGGGCATTTCGCGACGAGAGAAAATAGACTGATTACCTGTGGAAGTAGTTCCATAATCAACTCCTATGTACAACTTGTGGAGGGTCTGCCATCTTGCTAATACTGAAGCGCTGCGCGACTGGGCCATGGTGGATCGCGTTCTCGTTGTTGACGAACGTTCACAATGAACGTCCTCCTTCAACAAGCCAACGGCAATATATTTTCGAATGATTTGGCAGATCTTCCTCCTTTGCGGCTCGACTATTGCCAGCTGGCCTGCAGAGATGCCACGTCTGACGAGGCTGAAATCGATCAAGCGGGGTGACGCAACCATATTACAGGCGTCGCCGGTCAACCAGAAACAGACATCAAGGCAATTGCCGTCGCATGTGTGCTGACTGCATTTCAGGCAATCGACAGTCTTGCGCGATTTATTCAACCCAGCCTCCATTCATTGCGATTCACTGCCTGATGCGGATGCATTTGCATTGTCACATGCAAGGCTCTCCGGCTTCCCCATAGCCTTGTCCCAAATCTGCGCCACATAACTCTTGTAGCATAGCACAACCTTGCATGACTACATTGACCAGAGTTACTCCCTGCATATGTAGTAGCCTAGCAGCCTTTTGAACCCGATCACACGACCCAGCGCCTCTGAGGGCCTCTATTGCAGAACTCTTGTTGAGATCACAACTCCGCCTCTAGGGTGTCCATCAAAAACATCTTTTTTTTTCGTTGAAATTTCAGTGCCGTTTCTAGTGAAGCCAATATGGAGGACATGGATCTAGTGCCGGAATCTCCGACAGAAGAGCATGGTTATGCGAGTCAAGAAGTAACCGGGAGCTTGGATCAAACGGGAGAGGTAACGCAGACGTGCTAGTCCTTTATCGTATACTGAATGAATTCAGGAACCAAAGACAGCGGGTGAGACAGGAACAGGAATAATGGAACGGATCCGAGGACAGTTTCAGAGAGCACCGGCGAAACCGGAAACAACATCTGAATCTTCGCCCACTGGACAGGGTAATACTCGAAAGAACAAATTCGAGAAAACCTTGAAATGTTGACTGACCTCACAAAGTAGGAGCCCGAGGTAAACAACCGAAGTCCTCCCTGGCTGCAGCACAGATCTCCGATCTCAAAGCTCGGATCCACACGCTCGAAGAAGACAACTATAGGCTATGCAGCACGCAAGTTTCCCAAGAGGAGTCTATACGGTTAGATCAGGAGAATGCATTTCGTCGGCTAAAGGAGGCGCCATACACGGCAGAGGCCGATGAGGTAATCGAAAGAAAGCTGGACATCCTGGAAAAAGAGATCAAACTGTGGGCCAAAACATACGCGAGAAAGTCTGAGGGGCCGCAACTGGAAACTTCTTCCAGTGAGGTCCTCAAGCGCTCTTTGAAGAATCTGTCAAACGTCAGCGATGAGTTGACAGACACACTCGCGAAACCTTGGTCTGATCAAAGATCTATGAACAGAGTTCTCACTGCGATAGTTTCAGCTTCCATCTACGGCGGGGTAGCTGCGCAGCCCTTTTTCTTCATGCCCTTCCGGAGGACGTGCCAAACGCCAACACGGAGCCAGGGCGCGCCGGAGGTTCAGGATAGTGAGGAAATCCTGGGACCATCCAAGCTTTACCGAGAGTTTCTTGCAAGTAAGAATCAATCAGAATGGGACTCTCTATTGATTGGAAGTAAAAAGGAGCTGACAAGATAATTCACAGGTGACGAAGAGGCCGCTTGCTCGTGGCGAGCTTACACTTTACGCTTGCTCGATCCAAGAGTACAAGTTGGTCCGCCGAAAGAGACTGTTGAAATTGCCAACCTGACCAGGGAGGAAACTGCCAGAGCACGGACAAAGGCATATCAGTACATAGCGGCGCACATCCTCAAGACTAAGATAGCGCCGCTTGTAAAGTGTGACCCAGAACAGGAGTCACATATGCTAAGCCAGTTGGAAGGTCTTGTCAAGAAGTGCGATGGAATCTTCGCCCCTTTGCAAATGCAAAAGCGAAAGATCATTCTCCACTACCAAGAAGAGTTGGGGACTTTCGAGGTCAATTCTCATTACATGGAGGCCCACCCGAAGCATAGCAACGATCCCGACTCAAAGCTTCAAGGCCAGAGAATCATGTTGGTCATACACCCAATGGTGGGATTTTTCGATTATGAGGGGCAGGGGTTCGCCGAACTTCGCGTGCTGAAGAAGGCAGTTGTCACTGTTGAGTTGAGCCATACGGATGATGTGGAGAAATGAGGCTTTCCACATAGGACGATCAGACAGACAATCTCATTCTAGTGACGTAAATCGACGATTGACTTTCTCCTGCTATGCATGTGCCACGTAATACCATGGACCGTAATATAGCTACATCTAACTGTAGATAGTGGCATGATGCACTCATTCGTCAAGAACAGGTAACCACGCTACACCTTCCTACCATGAGTAGACGGGGCCCAGAGTGGCGGAATCACAGCCTTGGGCATAAATGCGGGCGTCTTACTCTGGGGTTGTTTTCCCATATTGGTACAGCCTTGCAGCAAGGCGAATGTTCCAGCCCGTAGCTCACCAACCAAATTTGGCCGAACAACACCCAGCGAAGCATGGGATCCCCGCTTCCTTAACTGACGTGGCTATATGTCATCCTTGTTAGGCAGCAGGCTTACTCTTGGTCATCCGTGTCTGCCTGGAGCTAGATGGATCTCGATCACTGAACAATATGTCACATTTTCAGCAGCCTGCAGTATTCCCTCAAATATCCGCTTGACCGGTTGTTTCTCGCCCAACTGACCCAATTTGAGGTCATCTCAACCGGCACAGTTGTCCACGGAATCAATCAACATGGCAAATACAGGGGCATATGGATGGGCGCCAGAGACTGTTCAAGGGCAACCTTGGGTCTTTATTGCTGTCATGGGAGTTACGGGAGTAGGAAAGAGCACTTTCATACAATCTGCCACCGAAAACAGTTCTATCGAGGTTGGGCATGATTTACAATCGTGTGAGTGATACCTTCATGCTCAGGTTTGGAGAAGAGCAAATTCTGAGACTGCCATAAGGTACTGGAAAGCTTCAAGGATATTCCTTCTCCCACCAAGGTTACAACATCAACCTCATTGACACGCCTGGTTTCAACGACACATTCAAAAGCGAGGCGGACGTCCTACAAGACATTGCTGAGTGGCTGAGAGACTCCTACGAACATGCGAACAAACTTAGCGGGATCATCTACCTTCACAGCATTCACAACATTCGTATGGAAGGCTCCGCACTACGCAACCTGAAGATGTTTCGAGAGCTGTGCGGTAGCGAACCCTTGAAGAACGTGATGTTAATCACCACATTCTGGGGTCGGGTCGACCAGTCGACTGCGGAGCGCCGTGAAGAGGAGCTGAGGACGACCCCAGAGTTCTGGGGAGGCATGCTACGCCGCGGCTCCAAGATGGGAAGGTTCCACGACACCCAAAAGTCTGCGTTGGCCATCATCGATACCTTTCTGAACAAGGATCCAATAACGCTGCAGATACAGAAAGAACTGGTGGATGAGAGCAAGCCGTTGATCGAAACAGGAGCTGGTCAAGCTGTCAACGAGGAGCTCCTACGCCTGGAGATGAAGCACAAGAAAGAACAGGAGAAGATCCAGCAAGAAATGCACGACGCCTTGAGAGAGCGTGATAAGGAGCTTCACGGCATTCTCAAGGAGCAGCAATACAAGCTGGACAAAGAGCTTGGCAAAGTACATCGACAACAGGAGCAACTCAGAGCCGATCGCCGAGCCGAGCAGCGACGAATTACGAATGACTGCGGAGCGATGATCTGGTCGTTGAAGCAACAGATTCAACAAATCCAGGAAAAAGACCAGGAAAGAGACGAGGACCTGAAGCGGAAAGACCAGAGGTTGCAGGGGTTGGAGAAGGTTATTGCGCAACAGGTGAAGGACGTGCGAGAAATGAGCTTTGAGCAAGTTGTGGCGCAGGTTAGAGCTAATGAGTCCAAACTCGGGATTGAGGACCGCGAGCAGCTGGAAGCCAAGATCAAGGAGCTTTCCAGAAGACCAGAGATCAAGAAGCGTACAAAGAGAAAAAAGTTCGGGAGATTCCTGGTCGGTGCTTTGCAAGTCGCTTTCCCGGCAACGACGATGGCATTGCTTGGATTCCCAATTCCTCTCCCGATTTCCGACACCTTAGACAGTGCAGTGGGGAACGAATAAAGTGTCTGAGCAGAAAAGTGTGAACACTCCTTCAAGTATGAAATACCCCTTCAAGCAATACTTTTACGTTTTTCTTATGACGTAGTACAGAATGCGGGTTATACTCAACAAAATTCAGTCTCTTTCTGTTTCATTTTCGCTATACTGTTACCGAGTTAATGACGTGATGAACTCAAAATTTCAGTCGTCTGGAAGGTTCGCTGGTGTCTCATGTAGTCGTAGTCTCAAGCCTGAATGCAACTTTCACATTTGATACCCACATGAAATTGAGTTCTCTAGATGCCACCGACGAACTTGAGCAAACGCTTTTCGACATTCCACCATAATTCAATATGATAATCATGTTCAGCAACGACAATTTAAACAGGGGTAGAACTGTAAGGCGAGCACCACGTATCCCGCACGAATCAGGTATGCAATGTATGTTGTTATTGAACTAAACTTTTCGTTCTAACAACCGAAACCAAAGCCCATTGATACCTCCAGCAACGCCCAAAATACCCCACTGTGCAGATATGCCACCCGTAGGAGAGGCCATTATGAACTCAAACCAGAAATCTATGCACTTCCCTTTCCTCACGAACTTTTTTGGTTGCCCCCAAGTATCCTTTCCCACCCCCAGCCAAAAAAGGCCGTCATTATCGTTGCCTTCGCCATAACCACCCCGAGAAATCACGCATCACCGCTCAACACCACGCGCTCCACCCCGCAAATAGCACGGCCAAATTCCGCTCATCCGTCGCCTGCTGAATCAGCTCCGCCACCGCCGCGGCGCTGCTCAACGCCTTGCTCAGCTTCCTCTCGACGACGCTCAGCGCCCTGCCCGCCTCGCCCACGCCCTCGTCGTCCCTGCTCTTCGCCGTCGTCTCCAGCAAAAAGCGCTGCTGGTCCTCGGCCTCGCCGGCGCCACCAGCACCACCGCTCGGATCGTCAACGGCGGCGGCGGTGCCATCCTTCTGCTGCTGCTGCTGCTGCTGCTCCTCCTGCATCTTCTTCGCCTTGAGCGGCGATACGCTCCAAGAGTACAGCGGGTCGTAGCGCAGCACGTTGAGGATGGTCATGATGGAGTCGCGCTCGTCGCGCAGCGTGTCGAGCGTGAACTCGCAGCACCGCCGGAACACGCCCTCGACGCCCGTGTAGCCCATGGCGTCGACGATGTCGCGCGTGAGGCGGAAGGGCACGACCTCGGGCACGGGCAACACGCGGCCGGCCTCAAAGGCCACGCCCAGGTCGATGTGCACGGCCTCGCCGGACTGCTGGTCCAGCAGGATGTTGTGGCAGTGGCGGTCGCCCAGTCCCAGAACGTGACCCAGAATGCTGATGGCGGCGGTGCTGCGCGTGTAGGCGAGCCGTTTCTCGAACCAGTCGTCCGGATCGTCGAACCGCTCGAGGAAAAAGTAGCGCAGGACGGGGTTGAAGTTGCGGCACACTTCCTTGTACACCCTCAGCCGCTCTTGATGCGTGTGCTGCGATATGTCTGACACGTACTTCCGGCACACGTTCGTCTTCCAGTCCTTGGGGTAATACGTCACGTGCGCGCTGTCGAGATAGCTCATCAGGGGCATCGTGTTCTGGACGAACTCGATAACACCGGAGCGGTAGCTGAGCGGGACAACTTTGTACGTTCTTATTTGGAGGTTTCGTAGGCGAGTCGCTGTGTGGTTCCGCAGAAGCCCGCTGACATGCTCGAAAACTTGCTCCATGATGGCGTCTTGTCTCAGGTCATCGTTGCCGGATTTGTACTGGAGAAAATGTCAGCGCTACTTCGGTTTCGAGAACCCAATTACACCACTTACAAGCTGCTTGAATGGACGCCCATCAGAAGCGTATGCTGTCACAATCTTGGGCTGACTCAGTCCATTGGCGATCGACATGGTCGGTTTGAAATTCGAGATCCTCGGCACGTCTCCATAGTTCGTACTGTTTCTTACCGGGATGTTCATAGTTATCGGTGGAACTCTGAGAGACGGGATGTCGTTGAGAAGCTTCTTGGAGAGCGGAAACTTCTCCATCTTGTAGTCCCTCCCTATCTTAAACGTGCCTTGGTCGACGTACATTGCCATATCATGATAGAGCGTATTTGCCTTTGACAAACGATCCCACTTGCCGTGGCTGGTCTTGTCGCTCCTCAAGTGCCTACCGATGTCTTTTGCAGCCGTATAGCGGGACTTGACGGTCTCGTCCTTCAAATTTGACCCCATGTTAGACCCGGCATAGATGTGGTGCATGCCATGATACGGATGATCTCTGCAGATTCGAAAAACCAGCTCAGATAGGATCTGCTGGAATTCGGACTTCTCGGCCAGCAGCCTCGAGGAGAGCTGGTTCATGAGGACGACGAACTTCCCACTTGGAACCGGTTGAATGTACTTCGAAACCGCATTGTTCGCCAATGGGAGGTGTGAATACTCCAGCCACAAGGAGAACATCCGGAAGACGTCGTCGTCATATTCATCGCAAGCCTGGAGAGCGAGCAAATAATTCTCCAGGCTCTGCCGTAAGAAAGCAACACGACTGTCGCCCAGCCTTTGCGCCTCTTGCATGTCCATTTTAAACCATTTGCGGGCTCTTCGCGCTTGTTGCTTGTGCCAATCCTTTTGAGGTTTGGTTCTGCATTGAGCTGCCATCCGGTCGTACTCCAAGGCATCGGCTTCCCTTCTCTCGGCTAGCGTCCTCATTCTGTTTTGGTCATCTATGAGATCTTGGCTTTGGAGCTGTTCGTCACAGAATGTTGCAAACGCATGGTAAGCCTGGCCAGCTATGGGACCTTTGTTATTGGTCTTCAACTCCCGTATGGCCGGCTCCATGTATTGTTCCATGATTTCTTCGGGCTTTTTCAGACGTGCCTCTGCGGTGTATTGGCCCTATGTTTTGTTAGTGTCAGGCCATGATGGAAGGGACATGCAAGGACGTACCAATTTCGTCAGCAACACAGTCCGGAGAACCGTGGAGTCTTTCCTACTGGCTAACCGGTTCTCAGTCTCAAGTTGTTGCAACATCCTGATTGACGTGTTTTTCTCGCCCTGATCCCACAGAACTCTGGCAACTTGGTATTTTGCTCCACCTTCAATATCAAAACCAACCTCGCGGCAGCTCGGCACGATGTCTGCAAGATATGTGGCACTCGCTAGAAGCTCCTGTAGAGCGCCATGTTTTCGATACACCTCCGCCGCGTTGATAAGTGCGTCCGTCTCACGTTCGCGGAGCTGTTTTGGCCCTGTGTGGAGTATGTCTTGCAAACGTGGATTCTTGCCCAACATGCTGAAAAGGGTTTCGCGTGCTGAGAGTATCGGTCGGAAGTCCTCCATACTTCTAAACGTTAATCAAGGAAATTCTGTAAGTACCAAAGGGGTGTATTCGACTTACCGAGCTTCTTTCATCCAGCCGGCGCGGTCCCTGATATCCAACCAGGTATTCTTCAGCTCATCCGCATTTCCAGCAGTCATGATCTCGTCAATTTCGTTGAGAACGGCAAACGTTCTGAATGAGGACTGAAGTGTTTTTGCAGATGTGTTTGGACCAGTGCTGGCTACGATGGTTTCCAGGAAGCTTTGATCAAGGTGTTTGCGAACAGTGACCAGATCAGTAGAGCCATTGATGCCCTGGAATGCCTTGTAGACAGCTGCCGCTTCACAGTTCTTGGACGGGGGTGCTCTGATATCCCACTGCTCCAGCTTTTGGGCCACTTCAAGAGTGTGGTTGAGATTGTTCCCAATATCCCGGAACGTCTCGTTCGATGATATTGCGTGAGTCAAGCTGTTGAGGTTGAGCATTGTGAGGTCCCTGACGATGCCGCTTGAATCGGATGGAGAGATGTTTCCAAGCCGACGCATTTCGCTGTCCATTTTTGCACCGTGAAACAGTAGACCCTTGAAGCCGTCTGATTCGTACTCAAGGCGACCTAGGACAGACCCCAGATTTGGCTCCTGCTCCACACCGTAGAAAGAGTCAGGCTCGTCTAAGTTACTGTAAATGGACAACTGAAGTTGCAGAGGGACCAACTGCTGCTGTGGAAGCACAGAGGAGCGTCGTGACGGTTTTGCTGGCTGTGACGCATGCGTCTCTGCGAGTAGGAGAGCTGGCCTGTGCATGCCACATTTGACTGCGGCTTCCGCAGCATCGAGATAGTCAATGTCCAGCCAATTGATACGATCGGCGATGTTGTTCTCCCTTGGAAACCTCTGGGTCCGAACATACAGGATTGACCGGAGAATGACTTTCAGATAGGGCACAGCGTCATCCTCTGCTCGCTGGAACCATTTGCGGTAAGCATCCGACATTGCCATCCGCACGGTCTCGCCGCTGTCGAGGTCGCGCTCCAATGCGAGATGCAGAATATAAGGGAATAACTCCTCACTCAGGGACGGAATTTCTGTGAGGTATTTGGGCAAGGCATTGACAACTCCATCCTGCCAAGCAGACTTTGCCAGGGAGACGCACAGATCTGAGATCCACAGAGAAAGGTCCTTGCGCTTCTGAGGATATGCATTGTCCTGCAGACTATTCCTCGCTTCCGGCTGTAGAAGTGGGATCTTGAAAGCTCCGTTCATCGTGAGTCCAGAAATTAATGCAGCCGGAAGCACCCCTTTGACTTCTTCGATTCGTTGAATCTCTTCGGGATGCTCGTTCTCCTTCTCAGTCAAAATCTCTCGGAGAGTTTGCTCGGCAAGACCTGCTTTGCGTGGCTCATCGCCTTGCAGAACGGCTGCAAGGTTCTCAACAATTAGGGTACGAGAAGTCCTCGAATTTCGGCTTCGAAGGTTAGCGCCGTTACTTGCACGAGCTGCTCGTCGCAAGCTTTCTTGGACTTCACCGCTGGCACTGTAGCTTCTTCCTAGGACTCTGGCCGCCCAGACAAGGTATTGCTCACTGTTGTTCGACCGCTGGCTAGACTTCCATACCTGTGTAGCAAATTTGGCAGAAATCTCGGCGTCTCCAAGCAAGTCTTCTCGGAACGATGGCGGGGCATGAAACTCGCGACAGAGCAAGCTGTACGCCAAACTCTGCGAGGGTCCGTCAAGAAGCCGTCTGTCGCTTGCGTCATCTCTCAGGAGCGCCATGAGAAGGTTGCCTTCAGGGGAGCCTTTGACCGCATTTCCAGTCGTGCGAACGTCCCGTGCGGCATGCACCATGGATTGGAAGAGCTCTAGAGAAGCTTTCGTACTTCTACTGTTGGTTTCTTTGAGCTGTTCCCTTACGAATGACTCGAGGTACTCGCTGAACCATTTATCGAACTCCTGGGCTTTATGCACGGTAGCCAGATGTTGGCTTTCTTGAGTGGTGCTGTCCTGAGAGGACGACAGGAACACTCGGAGAGAGATTAGAATGGACAGAGAGTTGCCAGCAACAAAAGAAAGATGGTCCATAAGGCTTGGTTTTCCATGTTGCAAAAGGTAACGCACAATCCCGAGCGTATCTTCTGCGCACTGCGCATCCGTGAGGAAAGGCCGCAGTGAGCTCAATGTCATCTGCAGAGGATAACCCTCGAAGGACATCGGGCCGGCAAGAGCGACAAGAAAACGGATCTTCCGAATCACTGAGCAAGTGCGCAAAGACCCAAGTGCAGGGTGAATCTTGTCGATCATGTACCGCATGACGTACACAAAGCAATCCGGTGTCCAAAAGTTGGCAGCGTCATAGTCCGTGCGATGGCAAAGTCGTTTGATTTCGTTGAAGATGTACTTCGCCTGGAACACTGGTTGTTGATCAGCGGGGAGGGGAACATCGGATGAGCTGATGTTTCGCATCTCGGCCAAGTTATCTCCAACTCTCTTGAATTCCGGGTACTTGTGGATCGCTGTTTCCACTTGGTCAAGTTCCTCCATGGTCGATATCAGTACAGCTAGGACGCAAGGAAATTGTTGTCTCAGCAGAGCCTTGTAGGGCTGTTCTCCCAGAACCTCTCGAAGGGCGTTCTCGTGGGTAAGGCCGTTTTTGGCGTGACCGCGACACTGATCCCAGGCAATAGCGTATCCGGCAGCCTTTGAAAAGTTTTTCTTCGCCAATTCCTCTTGTGAAACTTCCAAGGCCTTGAGAAGAACGGGCACTTCATTCTTGTTGTTACGCATGGCCACTTGCCCATAGACTTCATCTTGCAGGTCCTCCAAGAGCAGCGCAAGACTGTTGTAACCAAAGATCGAGTAGGGAATGTCTTCAATTCCCTGACCCGTATCCATCCATGTGTAAAACAGCTGAGAGGCAAATAGTCGAAAGAGAGCCCGTGAGTTGTCCAGTCCTAGAGACTGCGAAATTTCTTGGTTGCAACGGGCTGCATGCTCAGTTGATTCGCTAACCAGACCAGCGGCTTCAAAGATGTGATAAACGCATCGACGCAACAAAGTATGCCATGCAGCCCCGAGCCGCGCGAATCCTAAGAGACGGAGAGCCATTGCCTCCACGGACTGTGGGTCGTTCGGGAGGCTTTCATGGACATCCTCAAAAACTGCGTCGTGCTTGCTCAGAACAAAGAAGCTGAATATCTCTGAAAGCCCGTCGATGATGTGAAATTTGAGTGGGATGTTTCCATTCTGCAGTAATGAGAAAAGGCTTGTTCGTACCGATGGCAGCTGCTGATCTCTAGCATAGTCGGGTTGGATCTGTAGCAGTTTCTGAAAGAGGTCTGCTATTTTGATCTGCACCACAGGTGATGCAGCGCCCGCCTTCAGCAGCTTCGTGATAAGCCATACGTATATATCGGTGCCAAGCCCGTATGCATCTGAGCTCCGGTCCGTCCATGTCATGGCAGTGCCACCCATAAGCTGCACGCACAGTCCAATTGCAACCTCGCTGCGTTCGTACTCATGATCATGCAGAAAATTGTCCACTGCAGACTGCAGGAGTGCTTCGCCATCTTCGGACGTTAGGTGCAATGAAGATTCCAGAATGTCCGAAATCAGCCGTTTGCACAACAAGAAGTCGTCGGCAGGTAAGTTGACCATGTAGTGCCGGAAAGCCTCCGGGACACGCGCGCTCGAAGCGTTGAGGGCCAGAGAGTCATCAAGAGTATCCACTACGCTGTCGAATCCAGAAGCAAGAAAGTACAGAGTAGCTGAGATTGTAACGCGTGCAGAGCTGAGACACATACTCGCGGTCATGTCGTCTCTTGGGGCATCAAAGCCCTCGCCTTTGGAGACATTATTGCTCGCCTGTGAGTCGAAATCGAAATCAATGTCCATCGTATCGATCGAATCCCTCGGTTTCAGACGACCTGCCAGAGCCTCTGAAATGAAAGAGATGAGAGAACTGATTCCAAGGTCGTCCGATCCTAGGGAATTGAGGGAGGCAACAAGGGGTAGACTCGGTGCAATTACTTCTAACACTGAATCAACAAGCAACTGATCACAGTCAGTGCGTGATATGAAGTTGGCGAGGATCTTGATCAAAGAGTCTGTGTTGCGCTTGAGTGCTCCGGTCCGCTCCGGAGGGGCGCAGCTTCTCCCGGTTGAAAATTGCGAGCAAACGACACAGAGAATGGAGACGTTGCGAACCAGATCGCTACTCAAAGTGTGTGCTCGCTCAATTCCAAGGCCTTTGAAATCTTTCAATGTCTTCTCTACTTCGGAGGTGCAGAAACGCAGAATAATGTTGTCCATTGGAACGGATCTATTTTGGTGAACATTTGTAGAGGCACCGGCTACGCTTCGTGGTTGTGCAAGAAAGCCACTCTCACAGCGCAGCAGGAGTAGGTACTCTGCTAACTGCGAATTTTGGCTGGCTCGCAACTCGGCTATTGCAAGAGGCCCAAGGCTGGAGAATGATCTTCCATGGTGCGGTGGCGGTGAACGATCTGTGGTCATGAACAAAATCCGAATGATATCCCAAGCGTCATAATAGATCAATTTTTGGGTAGCTTGGGATCGGTGGTTAAAGTTGTCTGAAGCTCCAATTAGAGCCATGATGCTGACGGATGACGAATGGGATCTCTTGTACTCACTTGGAGTCCACTTAGAGAAAAGCCAGCGAAGCATGCGGTCAGCCGTGACCTGAGAGCTATGAGGACTCTGAGAGTTTCTGACATCAAAAATGGTTAACCACAATGAGCAGGAACTCTCCGAGAGGACGGCAGGCGCGTGAAGCTCAACGGAGCTCACAATGGCATCTGCTATCTCTGCGATTGCGTTGTAGTCGACAAGGCCTAAGCGGAGAATGATGTCCATGGCGTGTGCTGCTGCTCTGCATGTTGGAGGCATCGTGATGTTTCGAGAGCATAGTTGCCAGATGGTTGTCCAGGAGTTCTTGAGCTGGGGAGACGATGACTCGAGTTGAATGGCGCAGCTAAAGAATTAGTCAGCAACAAGCATCCATGTATGAGCAGTCAATATACCTTGCAGTCCCGATAGCAGCCCAATTCGATATAGCAGAATCTCCATCGGAGAGTGTAGATGTCAACTTTTCCAAAACAGGCTGAATATCCTCCACGGAGAGACGGACTTGCTGCACCATGAATGCAATCGCCTGCAAGTCAAGCAAGCGGTCAGAAACCCGCGAGCTTGTTACCTGGCGAGAAGAGTCTTGTAGGTAGTCCAACGTACGCTGCCTCTTGTTGGGAAACCCAACATCGGCATGTCCATGGGGCCGATCCACCTCAGAGAGGCTCGTTTTAATGGCATTTGACAGGTCAGCAATGAAGTAAACAACCGTCCAGTTGTGTTCGGTGCGAACATTCCCTGGCTTTAACCGGAAAACCGGGAGGGTGAAGGGTGAATCGTCGAGTGGGTAGTCCTGTGAGCACCGCAGCCGAAGATCATCTATCTGCAACTGCTCACGCTCCAGGCGCTTGCCACATTCTCTGCGCATGCATTCGACAAGCTCCTGGAGGATGGACCGAAGATCTCCAACATTTTCGCCCTTGGCATGCAGCATACGGTAGATGTGCTTTCTAGAGAAGATCAGAGTGATAAGCATCTCGTCCTTCAGGGAAGACAGCTTCGTGGACCAGAAGTTTCGCAGAACAGGAATCAGCCGCTGAATTGCGTTGTGCGTGAAAGACATTGAGTCGAGGGAGGTTCTCGAGAAAATAGCATTGATTGCAGCAAAGGCGTCAACGTGGGCGCTCGCAGCGGTTCGCGGTGATTGAAGCCACGTGATCAGTGTTGAGAGAACATTCTCAGTGTTTTGCTGCAAAGGGGCGTTTGTAGCTGTAACGAGGTGATGAAGGCAGGTCACAAGGTTATCTACCAATGACTGCGGGCGCTCAAATGGTTGGTGATCCCGCGAAAACGATTTCCCTGTCGACTCTGTAGAGGGATCCGGCGTTCGGGTGCGAGGAGTTCCGGCGTCGTCAATGTCGACTGTGGGCTGCGAATCTGAGGATTGGGTCTTTATAGCTTCTGTGCAGAAAGACACAATCGCTTTCCATTCCTTCCTAGTCAAATGCTCGACGTGGGGTGGATAAGCCAGTATTACGCGCATACTTTTGACGTACTCATCAGCGATGGGCGCAAGTAAGCTGTTATCTGGATTCGGGAGAGTCTGCAGGATATGGTCGAGAATAAACCTCACGGTCTTCGCCCTGAAGGTACGCACACCGGATTCGCTGGTGAGGCGCATGGCCGTGGCGCATGTCGCAAGGGCGGCCTTGCTTCTGGCAAAGGTGCTTGAGCCTGAACCTTTTTGGTTTTTGCCATGAGGGTTCGACAGCAAAAAGGTGGAACGGAGAGATATGACAACACCACCAAGGTGAGCAATGACATCTCTATAGGTGTCGTCGTCGAGTCTGCCTTGCTTGGGCCTGTTCCGGTTCCAGGTCAATACGTGCTTGAACTCCTTAAGGGCCTCTTGGCGGGGTCCGGCGGTCGATGCTGTCGTGAAGATCTCTGTCAAGCAGGTCAGCAAGGCGTCAGAGCCGGGCTCGTACTGAGAAGGCGCACCCAAAGCGGCTATCAGATTAGCGGCGGCCGCCGCCATGGTGTACTACGTTGCGCTAAGGCGAGCCCAATGTTGCGTTTTCAGCAGCGCGAGAAACGATGCGCGCTCTCTAGGGTTGTGGGGTCAAGCGGTCAATGGCCCGGCCTCTGGTCGTCATGGCGCTTGGAGCCCGGCTTTGTGGAGATAGTTTAGGTTGGGGTGAGGTGACAGGCACAGTGACGGAGGTGCGGCGGCGGAGCGAGGGTCCGAGCGCGCGTCAGCGCGTTTTGACTAGAAGCTGCTGCTCTCCAGCCTGCGCATCAACCCAAACAACGCGGCTCTGTCTGCACGCCGCCCCTAACCCCATCCCAGCCTGCGATGCCGCGAAGCTAGCTATCATGACCGACACCGACAGCCTCGAAGCCCTGCAGGGCCTGCACCGCGATTTGCTGGCCCTTTCCGAGTCGCGCCTACCAAACATTGAGCGTCTCTGGGCCGAGCTGCTTGCGCGCGTCGAAGAATTCAAGAAACTGCTGGACAAGCCGCACAAGAACGACAAGAGTCGCGAGGCTCTCAAGAAGGGTGCGTCCCTCGCCGGCCAAGCCGGCCATTGCTAAGCTCACCATGATGCAGATACGCTCGATATCGACGGCGAACAGTACCAGATCAACGATGAATTCAAGCAGGACACCGTTCGCGCCGCCGATTACCTCGATTTCGACGAGATCGAGACTGCCAAGCTTTGCCTCGCCGCGCAAGATGACGCCGTCGAGCTCGACCGCTCGCTCTACGCCGCAGCTATCATCCGCTTTCACAAGCGCCGCCAGTTCCTTCTCGAATGCCTGCGCCTGGTGTTAAAGCAATCCCACGACCCAGAGGGCAATGAAGATTTAGCCACCACTTTTGGGGAATATGTGCGCCAGATTTTGGGTATTGGCGAGCAGATGCGGTTGGAAAATGGCCACGCATACTGGCAGAAGTGCCTAGCGAGCATGGGCGATATCGAGCGGTGGCTGCAGGCACTGGCTGACTTGATGCTGGCTGGAGCCATGGTCGGGAAGTCGGCTGAAGAGATGGAGATGATAGAGTTTCAGCGCTCCAGCTTGACGCGCCAGCACGAGTCTCTGGCGGCCATCTGCACTCATCTAATCAAGGCCGGCTACACTAGCATCGATAACTTCCGCGTTTTGCTTGGCACGCTCAAGGCATTGAGCAAGCACGACGTAGTGCTTGTCCACTACGTGCCCATCGTCACCTCCTCAATCCACCAGCTGGTCTCGTCGGAGAGATCTTCATCGTTAGAAGATGCACGCTCTCTTCACAAGATAGTAGTTGCCGGAAAGGACGGCGATGGCTGGAAGCTTAGGAACTTCCACTCGGCAGTGATTATATGGTGGCTGGCCGAATACAGTGGCAGATATGTCGATCCTGCTCCTCTGAACGGAGTCGACCTCAATGCTGAAGCAGAAGAGCGGTCACAGCTGTTCTTGGATTCCCTTAAAGATGGAGCCTTTCACATCATGCTCTCAGTGAGCCAGGACGTCCGGCCTAATAGATGGTACGATCCGGCAAAGGCCCGCTTGCTTTCATTCGTCCTCCAGGATGCGCCATCACTGCCCGCCGACTCGATATCAATCTCGGATTTTTTCCAGTCCGTCTTCGTCGAACAAATGCAACTTTTCGTCGATGCATTCATCACCAACATGCCCGACACGCTACGCAAGCTCAAGATCGAGGAAGATGATAAGCGCCGGATGATCCATTCTCGGTTTCAGCCCGGCCCGGTGGAACAGGAGCTGCATCTTGAACGGTTCCTTCTCATCATATCATACGCCTTTGCCGAGAGTCCTGACGCAGCACAGAGCTTTTGGTCAGATACAGATGGAAATCTCTATGGATTCTTGCAATGGGCAGCCAAGCGGCAGACGACCCCACGCGTCGCTGCATTCTGTGAGATGCTGAAGTCTTTGTCAGAGGGAGAAGACTGTGCTGCTGCCGCGCACAGGTTCCTGCAGGAGGAGAGCGTGGTAGCATCCGGCAAGCTTCGCCGGACAAGCTCCCTGAGCTACCAACATATCCTGAATGAGTTGCACTTTTATGCGACAAGCATCAAGGAAAAGCCAGCTCCATCCCCTGCAATGCGGTACCAACGATCAGCCCAGGACACGGACGAGTACCTGGTGGAACCTGAGACCGCCATGATGCTTGAATGCCATCTTCGGTTGCTTGCCCACCTGTGCAGAGAAAGCTCCGAGGCGCGGATTTGGATATTGACCAATCCAAACTTCTCCGTCACTGAGATTCTCCTTCAGCTCGCAACCATTCCCATGGAAAGTCGGTTGAGGGCAAACGTGTTCAGCGTCCTCAGCTCGCTCCTCGTCGCCAAGACGGCCCCAATCGGAGATAGCATCTGGATTCAGCTGGATCATTGGATAACCCATAGTGCTGTGCCAATCGCCATCACTTCACGAACTCCAGGTGTCAACAACCAAGAAAAGATCTTTTTTGACACGGTTGCTGGAGAATACGACGAGGCAACTGCATTCATGAGTCTCTTGACTGCTTTGGTTGCCCCTTACGCCGATGATACCGGGCTACATGATACTCTACCATTCCCCGAAACACTCGGCTCGAGTTATCGGATGCCTGGGATCGACAAGTACATCGATTTTGCACTCGAGCGTGTCTTCGATCAGCTGTGCAAGAAGGTCGAAGACCCCCTGCAACTACGAGTTCTGCGGTGGCATTGTCTCAATTTCATCTCAATCTGCCTGTCCACGTTCAATGAAGACTTGGTGGTCTTCGCCAATCAATCGAACGTTCATGTGGAAACGGCAATGAGTTCATCTTCTTTGCTTGCCTACGTTCAGCTGCATCCATTCGCGAGAGCGATGGAATGGCTTTTCAACGACAACGTCATCTCTTCTTTGTTCGCAGCCACGCATCAGGATGTCGCAGAAGTCAACGACTCGACACCCGATTCACCCCTACTTTTGTCCCTAGTCAAGGGTATTGAAGTGCTAGAGCTCGTCATGAACCTTCAAAACACATACCTCGACGTCGAGCGGAACGGCCTGCGCTCCCAGACTGCCACACAACGAAGACGCGTTGCAAACACGGCTCTGGCGTCTTTCGAAGATGCAGTTCTCAACAATCTCTTCACCGTTGTCGATCTCGGTCTCTACTGCGGTACCGGGCACCAGGACCTGACTCTCAATTCCATACACCTGCTGGAGAAGCTCACCTCATCACGCAAGCTGGTCGTCTCGCCCATGGCGGGATTTGGCCAGCGATCTGACCGCAGCAAAATCATTGGCATCATGGAGAAGGATAGTGATGCTGAACGGATTGCGAAGGCCTTGACTGCCGAGATGGAACTTGACCAACGAGAATTCGAACAAGGCCCGGAGGCTCCAGGCTATCTCATTAAATTGGGCATTCTGGATTTCTTGAACAGCTGTCTCGAAGCCATTCCCAATAGACCGACCGTCGCGCACCTCTTACTTGGTTTCAGCTGCGGAGTGAGCACATTGGACATCCCCGATGATGGTCTCTTCGCGGCCGGCAATTCTCTGTTTCATTCCGTCCTCCGACTTGCGGTCGAATACCCGGAGATGATCGACGAGACGTTCGCGCCATGGTCGAGCCAGATCAAGCAGAAGTGCATCAATATCTTGATGAAGCTTTGGAGATCGTCCCTTTCGTCGGCCTTCGTCATGGCTGAGCTTCGCGCAAGCGACTACTTCCAAAGCCAAATGATGCGGCAGCATCTCGTAGATGGCAACACCTTGTTCGCTGGTAGGAACATTTCGGATCCCGACTTCATTTTCAACCCCTCGGCCGCTGCGCTGGAGAAGTTCCTCCAACAACGGACAGCATTCTTCGAGTACACCGCCAGGGAATTGCGCCTAGTAGGAGGCTTGCCCACTCTACGAGCTCGGATGCAGACAACTTTGCTCGGTGTGACTGTTCTCTCTGATGGTGAGCAAATGCCAAACCCGAGTGTGTTTGACTTGTTCGACTTCATGGAACTTGAGGTTGTGGATGATTACGAGCTGCCCCCGCTGCCGATTTTGGGCACCATGGATTTGAACATCTGCAAGACCCAGGATTCACCTTCCGGGCTGAAGTACGACATGAGACACGTTGAGGAATTGGTCACTCTGAGGTCAAGTGAGCTGCGGAAGGCTGGACAGATCCTCTCCTCCGTTGAAGAGCAGCAGATGCAAGCCGATGCGCAGCTGGTGATGGGCTATCTCGTCGGCGTCAACCAACGCCAGGACATTGCACGCGCTCGGAGTGAAGTACTTAGAGCTTGGACGCAGCTGATGATGGTCCTGTTGGAAAAGGGCGAGTTCGACGACAGCACCAAGACCTCGTTCATCCTTCAAGCACTTCAAGTGATCCTCCCCAAGCTGGAAAAGGCATACACCGAAGATATCAGTACTGCAGTCGATCTCGCGGACCTCGCACGCAGGTTGCTGGCCAACGTCAACTTTAAGTCAAAGTCGATAGAGGAGAAGGGCAGGACCAGCGATCTTGCAAAGGAAAGATTACTGCAGCTGTTCCGCGTGGCTCTGAGTGGTGTCTACTGTTTAGTGTCTACTGCTGAGTTGCGTGAGATCTGCTACCAGATCTGCTACCGCTATCTGCGCGGTACGGCGAAGGACATGGCCAAGCCGGCTGCAGTGAACGGCAATCTCGGCCGTTCCGCTTTCAGTGGAACTCTGAACGCCTCAGCATTGGTCAAGAATTCGCCCAAGCCATCAGCACTCACCTCTCAGACCATGCGCACTGTCAAGTCGGCAGGAAGCAAGATGGTCGACGTGGTCTGCGACGACTCATACGCCGGCCAGGGAACTTGCAGGATATCAGCCCTCCTCTTTTTGGATGCCTTGGTCTCGCTCAGCTCCCGCGAAGACGAAAGATATATCATCGACTCACTCGTGCGCCTTAATTTCATTGACGTACTTGTAGACAGCATCAAGGTCATCCCGACAGAGCTACGAAGCACCGGTGCAGGTGGTAGGAGACTCCTATATCCATCCGCCTCCTCTCTTTTACCCTTACTAACAACGAAGCAGACGTGCCACTTCTCCTCACCTTCATCGACGCCTACCTCGCCCTCCTCCTCCGCATCTCCCAAACCAGGCTCGGTGCCGCGCAGGTTCTAAACGCCGGCCTCTTCGCCTCCGTCCGCGAATCCCAGATCTTCTCCACCGACCCAGACTTCGGCTTTGGTACGGCATCAGCAAAAATTCCAGCATTCCATCATCATCATCCCCCTCACCAACCACCCCTTCCCACCAGCACAAACAACAAGCACCACCATCTCCCCTGGGAAAATAAGAACAAGCACAGCACAGCTAACGCACCGGACCTCCGTGGTCCCGCCCCCGCCGCAGAAATGGAAAACGCCCAAGCCCTGCGCAAGTTCTTCGACCTGATGCTCAACGTCCTGCGCGTCGTCAACAGCGTCGTCCTCAGCCGCGGGCCGCAGAACGAGCAATGCCGCCAGCAGGCCCGCGACTTCATCGCCGACAACCGCGCCTCGATCGTGGCCGTCTTCAAGCGCTCGGCGCGCCGCGGGGGGCCTGACGAGCAGGCCACGGGCGACGAGTTGGAGGATTTGGTGGATAATCTGATCTTGTTGATCTCGGTGACGGATTTCGTGGAGGTGAGCTTTTGATTTCTTCTTTTTGCTGCCTTCCTTTGTTCCTGCTGTTTTTTGGGGTTCTGGTCGCGTTTGAGTGTGGGGAGTGGGGGCCTTTTGGCGGGAGATATGCTGACAACATTTTTTCAGTACGAGGAGAGGGAGTTGCAGCAACCGGGCCTGCTTGCGTCTTTCTCGTGAAGACTGGGTGTTCCACTCGATTGATAGAGCAGTAGAGAAAAGTGACTTGGTTATGGGTGGTGAAGTGCTAGGAAGAAGAGATAGATCAAGGAGCATGCTGAATGGTGGTGGTGTGGACTGTAAAAAGGGAATGTTTGGATAGTTAACCTGAGCAATCAAAAGCATTAGGATTGGTCACATTTGGGGAGTTAAAAAAAAATGGTCATCTCGTGCAAATAATATTTGATTTCACATCGGTGTTGATCTTCCATGGCTCTCTTGATCCCTTGTGTCGTGACGGCTTAAAAAAAAGTCTATTCTCATTTCTACGCAGCAACGGCAATGGCCGGCTGCTTCTCCTCTTCCTCCCCCTTCTCCTCCCTCCTCTCCTCCCTCAACGACCCATCCTCATTCAACCCCAGCTTCGCCAAATCCGCCGCCAGCGGATCCGACTCAACCGTCGCCTCAGTCGGCCCCTCATACCCGGCCGGCGGCAGCGCCCAAGCGGGCAAGTCGGTCTCGTAGCTCCAGCGGCCCTCCTCGCAGGCGTAGCGGCGCGCATGGAGGTAGATGCCCAGCTCGTGGGCGCCGGGGTCGGTGTACAGCGCCGTGTCGCAGACGTCGCACACGTCGCCCGACAGCTTCTCGGCCTTGCGCTTGTTGTACTCGTCGACCATCTCGTCGTGGTAGGCGACGGCCTCGGCGACCTCGTCCTTGCCCATGCGGCCCAGGCGCGTCATGATGTCGTCGTCGTTGTCCGAGGCCTCGTCCGAGGCGGCGAGCGAGGGGCCGAAGACGCGCTGGTTGGCGTAGATGGGGTCGTTGGCGATGGGGTGGCCGAGGAACTGGAGGTGCACGCGCAGCTGGTGCGTGCGGCCTGTAAGGGGCATGCAGCGGACGATGCTGTAGCCTGAGAGGTTTTTCCAGGGTTGGCCGTTGGTGGTGTTTTTGGTGGTGGCGTCGCCGCCCTCTTCTTGGGGGTTCTTCGTGCCTTTGGCGGCGGGCGGCGGGTAGTAGGCCAGGCGGCGGAAGACGGTGCGGGCCTCCTTGCCGTTGGCGCGCACGCGGTTGAGCCCCAGCTTCGGGCTGATTTGCAGGATGGGCTTCTCGCACACGATGTCGCCCTCGGGAAACTCGCCGACGACGCGGGCGACGTACTCCTTCTTGACGGTGCGCTCCTTGATCTGGATGCTCAGCTCGTCGGCGGCCTTGCGGTTCTTGCCGATGAACATGACGCCGCTGGTCAGCCGGTCCAGGCGGTTGCAGGGGGACGGGTTGAAGGTGTAGCCGCGCTCCGCCCGCAGGATCTCCACCACGCTGTTGTAGTTGTAGCGCCCCGCCGGATGGACGGGTACGCCGGCGGGCTTGTTGATGACGATGATGTCGTTGTCCTCATGGACGACGCCGATGGGCGTGGCCGTCACCGGGGGCTCGTGCCGGTGCATCGTGTGCGAGATGATGTCGCCGTTCTTGATGATGTGGTTGACGGACGAGACGGGCTTGCCGTTGACGACGATGGCGCCGGTTTCGATGCTTTCTTTCTAGGTGGGAGGAGGGTCAGTCTGAGTATCCCGTTGCTGTATTTGTTTCTTCTCTCCTGCTTGCTTCCCATATCCAAATTCCGCTCCGTTTTCCCATGCTCTTGGACGGGTTCGCGCCGTTGGGCCAGGAAATGACATGGCGAGATGGACGTACATAATACTCTACTGGCCGGTCCCGGAACTCGCTCGAAAAGATATCCAGCAGCTCCCTGCCGCGCCATCGCTCCTTGCAGTAGGTGTTGTAGGTGTAATGGTAGGGATGCACGCGGCGCAGTCCATTCTCCCAAAAGTACGGTCGCGGCCAGGGATCGCATGGCGTCGTCAAGACCTCCGATGGCGGCTCGAAGGTGTCGGGCTTGGGCTTTCCTCTGAACCAGGACTTGGGTTCTACTGTTGTGAGCGCCATGGTCGAAGGTGTCGCAATGCGCGCTGTGCGGAGGAGGTACTCGAGGACGCGCGGGGAGGGCGCCAGACTGACAGAGAAGAAGGGAGGAGGATGGGAGGAGGGGGTTGGGGTGCGATAGAGGGGGGTATCAAGAAAAAGCAGGGAATGCTAAGACATGCGGTCCTGTGAACTGTGGTGGAGGCCATGTGAACTTTTTGTTGGAGTGCATTGCCCGTCGCTGATGCGCAAAAATCTTATCTTATCGCAGCTGTGGACCCTGTCCCATCTAGACCTCGGCCAGTTCGCATCTAACCCTCTTGCTGATCCATCATGTTAGACACGGGTTGAGCGAGTTGACTGCGCGTCTGCAGGTCGCAAACAAATCGTCCTCTAATTGACCACCCGGCAGCAGCCAGCCAGCCACCATGGCCCAAGCCGAGCTCAAGGCCCGTCGTCGGAGCGACTACAAGTTCCAACTCGAGTACCGGACAAGATGGTGACCAACGCTCCACACGCCTCCTACCATAGCTAGTCTCTAACTACCGTTGAATTCGTAGGAGCGACAATGACATGTACGACCACATGAACAACAGCGTCTACTACTTCCTCTTTGACTCCGTCGTCAACACCTACCTCAACCAACACTGCTCGCTGCACCCGCCTACCTCCTCCCAGATCGGGCTCGTCGTTCATTCGCATTGCGACTATCTCGCGCCGTTAGGCTTCCCTGCTGTCGCGGACCTGGCACTGAGAGTGAACAAGCTGGGGAAAAGCTCGGTGACGTACGAGATCGGCGTCTTTGAGCGGGGTATGGAGGATGTGAAGGCTGTAGGCGAGTTCGTGCATGTTTTTGTGGAGAGAGAGTCACGGAAACCGGGTAAGACTGGGATGGATCAGGATTTGAGGAAGGGCTTGGAGAAGATTGTCGCATATGAGAGGGGGGAAGCAAAGCTGTAGGCGGTGGGAAATGGTCTTTGGAACAACAATTGCCCTACTCTGCGATCATCAGCGTATTACTTAAAGAATTCAGCGTTAAGAATACCGTCAGCATACTATTATGTTGATGAAATTCATACCCAAATTCCAGTCCGCTACTCTAATTTTATTGACAAAAATATCCACTAACGCCAAAAATGTTTCAAGTATTCTGGTTGACAAATCGAAAGTCATGGGTCATTAAATGGACAGACCATTGGGGGAAAACGAAAAAATCGCGCGTTTACCACTTGCCATAGCCGTTGTTGTTGGGCTTGTTGTGACGGCCATCCTTAAACTTGTCCTCAAGCTTGCTGCCCGTGATAGCGCCAACGATGCCACCAATGATCTTATGCCCACCGAACTTGTTGCCACCGTAAGCACCGGCTGCGCCACCGGCAAGTGCGCCCATCAGACCACGGTCGCCTTCGCCGGCAGCCGCCGGGTCAGTTGGGCCGTATTGGCCGTGTTGTTGGCCGTGTTGTTGGCCGTAGGCGGTCGTAGCATTCGGGTCGGACGGGTAAGGGTTGGAGTTGTAGGCGCCCTGTTGCGGGAACTGCTGGGAGGGGCCTTGCTGCTCGTAACCGCGGTTCGGGTCCTGGTATCCACTATAGTTTGGTTAGCCACGTCGATTGTTGAGATTCAAGGGTGGCAAAGCCAACTTACTATTGTCCTACTTGCTGACCATACTGATCGGGAGCCTGCTGGCCGTTTTGGAAACCACCGTGGGCAGGCGGGCCATAGGCTCCATATCCTTGGTTTTGCTGGTAGGACTGCTGGTTGTATTGCTGGTTGTCATATCCAGGCTGGCCGTACTGTTGCTGCGGAGGAGCCTCATATCCGCCTTGCTGGGGGTAAGGAGATGTTTGCGGAGGATAGCCCTGCGGCGGTGCTCCGTAGCCCTGGCCAGGCGCTGGCGAGCCGTACTGGCCATGGGGATACTGCTGACCGTACTGGTTGTAGGGATCGGACATTGCGGATTGATTCGACAGATGGGAGTTTGGATGGAAATTGAAGATTCCAGATTCCAGATGAAAAGCGTGGAGATACTGATGCGGGGCGTTTCAAGAATATGTGTCTGTACGTAAGACGGATGAAGGTTACGAGTTTGAGCGGACGCAAGGGATTGATGATGTGATGTTAAGACGTGAGACGTGAGAGTAGAGCGTGGAGCCGTCTTTTAGCTTTCTCTTACCCCGCGGCTGAATGCTTACGAACCGTCCTAAGCCACTGTGAAGGCAAAAGAAAAGGCACCGAAAGGAATGCGCAGCAAGGCTTACCACGGCTGTGCACTGTCGCTCAGCCCCGGCGCCACGAATGCAAGCAGGCGGACTTTACGGCCCAAGGCCTGGAGACCAGGCACAGCTGGTGGAGCCTGAGGTTTCCCTGGCACTCTCCGTCAGCCAAGACGCTTCTTGCGGCATCGCTTTGCTGCTTCGAGTTTGGAGGACGGGAACAGACGGCAATGAGCGCGCAACGAAGCGATGACGGCGTTGCCGAATCCCGAGCGATCAGAGAGCGAACGGCCGAGCCGGCTGATCCTTGATGCACACGCCCATGCACGGCGCCAACTCTCACCACCAGCCACATCTGCTGACTCTTGTTCTGGACACAAGCTTCCAGCCTCGTGGTACTTCTCCGCCACAACGACGCGTGCCTTTCCTCCAGGCCATCCTCCTTGCCCAGTAGTTCTCTCCTTGCTACACCACTTTGACCTCGGTCATCGTTGTTCCCACGGCATCCACCATTTCTCCGTGCATAAAGCCATGGACGTATGTTTCTCCCAGCAACCTCATGCCCGCCGTGCTTTGGGCCATCCGGAAAACGAACGGCACTCGCCCTCCTTGAACGAGCCAAACCGCATCGCCCTCCTTGATTGATCCCGGCCCAATACCCAAGTATCCACCCGCAGTCACATACAGCCGCCGAGCCCCACCGGTAGCACCGAGGCGCCCACCAAACGGTACAGCATTGCCATCACCGTCCTTGAGAAACCTCAGAACCTCGCTGTCATCCTTGTTTGGGTAATCGTCCAGTCCGCTCCTGAGCAGCTCTGCTTTCTCGAGCACCTGATCCTCTGTCGGAAGCAACTCGCTGCTTGTGAGACTTTCCAGGGCCGATAGCTCGTTGAGATAGTGCTTCGTGTCTCGGTCCTCAGTCCACCGTAGATATAGGCCGAGGGCGAGCACGATCGAGGCCCAGTCCCTGAAACTCAGTGCCGCCTCCGCAGGTGCCGGATGCTGGCCCTCAAACTCGTCTGCGATGAGCGTTCTCCAGAGGACTTCGACTCGATGCTGGCTGGTTGGCGCGTATGTTTCGGGGAGCATCTCGCAGATTCTCAGACAAGGCTGTATCCAGTGGGTAGACACCATCAATCCTATCGGCTCGGAAACGGCCGTGATGGTATCGAAATGCGCAGCACGCAAGAACAGCGTGCGATCGACTACTTTGCAGGGCGGCTCGTATAAGGTGTTTACACGTGACGCATCGAACAAGGGGGTTGATGCTAGTTGTTCCCAGGAAAGATGGCCGTAATTGGATCCAGGTCCGCTCCAATCGGGAACCCAGGACGGAAGGTCCAAGATCTTTCTGTCCACTTGATCCTCTGCCAGAGAAAGGAAAGCCAGATTCGGTAAACGGTCCAGGAGCAGGCGCGCTGTTGAGATGAACACCTCGGATGGATCCGACAGCTCTGAATAGCTTGGTCGGATCGGAGGCTTTACTCTGGCTGGTAAGAATTTCGACGTCATCCCCAGGACCGAGTAGATCTTGTCTCGCGGGTCTGTGGCCTGTTGACCACGGATATTGTCCAGCGCCCAGAGCAGATACCAGTACCAGAACTCCGAGTCCGTTCGCGCTCCGCTCAATTGCTGCTGGCTTTCCCGAAAAGCCGGAGACCAAGGCCCACCGGAACGGTATTCTAGCTGCATTGACCAGATACTGTTGAGCTCGCTTATTCCGGCGAGTTTGAGTTTTTGCTCGACAGGCGCAAGCAACTGTGTCCATCCGCTGTACATGATGAATCTACCCAGCGCAAGGAGCGGTTCCCAGGGTATCAGCTTGTCGCCGCAGCGGACCTGAACTTCTCTGGCCAGCACCACCTCTTGGACAATCCATGCCCTAAAGAACCAGCGTCTTGTACGGAAGAACCTGAAATAAGACCTCCAGATACTGAACCACTCGTCCAGCGAGATGTCCAGTCCAAGCATGTTGAAGACTGCAGGGTCTAACGGTGAGATTTGAAACGCAAAAGCCGCGCCATGCGTGTCGATGAGCCGGTCCAGGGCGCTCGAGACCTTCGTATGGATATACACCATGTCATCCACGTACGTCTCGTTTTGGCCAAGCCAGATTATAACGCGATCGGCGGCAGAATAAATCTCCCCCATCAACGCCACTTGTTCCGTCTTCTCTTCGTCATGCGTCTGATTGATACACAGCGCATCGGCCCACAAGAGCCGCTCTTCGCCGGATCTACTGCGTGCCAGCAACGCCTCGTACAGGCTCTCGGTGATCATCCAGGATGTTCCATTAACCTCGATCTCGTAGAAGTAATCTCCACGCGTCCCATCTTCGTCGTCTTCGTCGATCACCGGTGCGTTCCAGCAGTACGACAGTGCATCAAAGGGCGGCCGCAATCCGTCTGCTAACGGGCACGTGTAGAGCCAGCAGCGAAGCCTCGGATGTTCCGAGTCGTATTTGCCCACTTGCAAGAGCCGGATGCTGTGCGATTTTGGGAGCGGTTGGTAGCGATACCGTTCCGGCGAGGCTGGTGCCCACGATAGGTGGCGAATGGCCATCTTTGTGGCTCTGGTGGAAATAAAAAGTTAAAGCTCTGTTGGAACCGGGCTGGGAGTTACGCTAATGAGAAGTGGTGAATTAATAGAAAAGAAAAGGAGAGAAAAAGAGAAGGTGAGTTTTGATCCCAAGGCGAACAAAACCATACAACAGATGCCTTGAGCCTGCGAGGACACCAATGCAAAAGCAAAGACGACGGGCGAATAAGGAAAGAGAGCAGGTGGAAAAGGATTTGAAGACTGAGAGAGAGGAAGGTTTTTGCCGCTAAAACTACTCTGCGCCTTGCGCTCTTTATCCGTCCGTCGCTTTTACTACGCCGCAGACAAGGATCTTCTCCACCTCGAACAATTCACTCACGTCTGCGCCGCACAAGGCCTCACCCCTACCCGCGCGGTAGATGGATGAACGTGATTGGCTGGCTGAGCTCGTCAACAACATATATCACAAACAACACTCAATTTCATTCGCAGTCAGAAAACACTGGCACATTGAGTTTACAGCCGAGTGCAAGTTTCTGTTTTACTTAGGTAAGCGCTGGTCCTTTTCTGGTCCTCGGTGGGTCCGGCGTGAGGTTTATCATTACTCTGCGCAGACATGACGAATCAAGGATTCGCGGGCCTTGCAATCGCCTGAACGCGCACGGCGAGACGAGATCCTTGCTGCAGCTCGATTGTTGGGTTTGAACTATTCTCGGTTCGCGCTTTGGCTGTCGTAAAACTGCAGCACACTTGCCCCTCTACAGATTCTATTTGGCGCCAACAAGCAGGACAAAACGGCGCAGGCGCGAAGCTAGAGCAGCCATGTGCAGGCCAGAGGCCCATATATGCACATGTCTGGACCCGACCACCAGATTTTCGCTGATGGACGCTTCAGTACGGTGGAAAATACTGACCATATGCATCTAGATCATTACCGGAATCCGAGAATGGAAGGAAATCCCTTGGCTGACTGTGCCCAAAACTCCAAAGGATGCGTTGCTCGACATCATGGTCGACCTTCTTACCCTGCTGGAAACATGGAACAGCATGGACGCCTCCGCACCCGACGAGACCAAGGAAGTGATTCGCAAGGAGGTGGTGCGCAAATGCTGGGCCATGGACATCTACTAAAAATTAGAGTCATAGACTAAGGTGGGAGGGTGGTGTTGAGGGTGAAGCGGTTAGAGACGCGGCGCAGAGATGACTTTGGTCGTGTAGGCGGCGGCGTCGTCGGTGCATGATGAGAGAGTGAGAGGCGGATGAATGAGCGCCTGCCATTCCAAAGCTGTTGCCTCTTCTGACAACACCACGTCATTCACACCAGCTACCTCGCCTCTCTCCTTCAACCCTCCACATCTTGCAATCCTCCACAACTACACAACCCATCCAACATGTCGACCGGACCAACGCTCATAAACACCCTCCCTCCAGCCCACCGCTTCTACACCCCCGCCACCGACGGCAACCTCCTCACCCAGCTCAAGCTCTACTGCTACACCCTCGACAATAAGAAGCGGTCCGTCGTCCACACCAGAGTCATCCTCGCCTTCGCCCTCAACGAACTCGCCGCCACCCGCCTCACCACCGGCAAGCTCTACACCGTCAACAAGCCCAGGCCCCTCTCTCTCGCCGACGGCCCCCTCCCCGACCTCCTCTACGTCCCCTCCTACCAATGGACTCCGGTACCGCCATCCCGTCCTCCCCCCAAAACGCTGGGCTAATTCTTTTAGCAATCCCGCGACGCCCTCCTCTCCCTGCGCCCCCACGACCGCTTAGTGCCCCAATCCGCCGCCTTCGCCAAACTCTCCTTTTACGCCGCCGAAACCACCTTACCCGACGACGACAAGTTCGCCCTCCCCATCTACCTCACCACCTCCCCGACGGCCCCTCCCTGCATCCCCCTGCACCCACCCACGGCAGCGCTGCGCTACCCCAAGGAGCCGGAAAAGGGCGCGTGGATCTGGGCGGCCGACGGCGTGGTGCGCGCGGGCTTGGCGTTTGAGGTCGTGGAGATGGGCATCGTGGCCAAGGTGGTGACGCGTGGGTGCGGCGGGGTGGGGGTACGGTTGGAGGAGGCGGTGGAGGCGCATCGGGAGTATATGGCTGAGTGCAGATTGGAGGAGGAGGATGCGTGTGCCGAGTTGTTGGGGTGGTTGCGGGGGATGGGGGAGCAGGAGGGGGCGGAGATGGTGATGGTGCGGTGGGGGGTGGCGATGAATTGGATTGGGCAGAGAGAGGCGGCGGCGCAGGTGGTGGGGGAGGACGAGGTGGAGTTGCCGGATTGGAAGCCAAGGTCGTGGTCGGTGGCGTCGTCTGTTACTCCGTGATCTAGACGGCCGGTGGAGATGGAGGGCTTTAGCCCGTCCTTGCAGCATCTTTCAAGGGGTATCTGAGAGTGGACGGGCTTGGGTGGATTTTTCTTCTTTGCTTTCGGTCGGAGTATGGGTGCAGAAGCAAAGGCTTCCTTCATTATGGGAAGCGTATGGGCTATCACTCATCCCAAGGTGGAGCCTTTCTAGGTCTCTCAGCGGTTTCAAGTGTTACGGTACATAGCAGTGACGTTCCATCTCCAGCCAAGTACGGACGCTTTTGAAGACTGTTTCTATCAAGTGAGTGGCTAGCTCACAGAACTAGTAATAGCGCGGTAGGAAGTAAGGCAGTCGTTCAATTCGAGAACTTCTCTAGAGTTTGTACCCTCCATCCACGTCAAAAATGCTTCAAGTAACCGCGATAGCGGCACCGAGCAGGCAGACAAAAGGAGTCCTCTCAGAACAAACACGCGTGCTCAACTTGAAGCTTTTGCACTGCCACCGTAGCCGTAGCCCATTTCCAACCCTGACCGTGGAATGTACTGGATAGATCTCCGACGTCTCTTCTAACCCTTCGCCGAACCGCCTCCCTTCGCCCGCACCTATTTTCAAAGAGCCCCATCGCCGTTTGCGCCCATTGGAACCGACGCTTTGCACGCAAAGGAGCACGCTAAAACGCGGTCCACATCCTATCCCCGTCCCCCGGCATGACCAACCCCACCGAAGCACACCACCACCTTATCCCCCGTCTTCCAGCCCTCCAGCATCCGCCCTCCCTCCTCCTCATCATCATCAGAAGAACACCACCCCCTCCCACCCCCCCTCCCAGGTATCCGCATAAACGCCCTTCCTTTTCAACCCTACACACCCCCACCCACCCCGCCATCAGCCACAAAAACGAAAAAAAGGGAGTGGCCCACCAAACCGCAGAGCACAAAAAAAAACAAAACTCACCAACCAGCACATCCACCGCCTCATACACATCCACCAGCTCCTCGACCCCCCTCCCCCACTCCCGCCCCAGCCACCTCCGCAGCAACTCCACCTCTGCCAGCAACCCCCTGCCTCACCACGCCCTTGGCCTCGCTCCCCTGCACCTGCGGCACCGCTGCCCGCCAGTCGCGCGCAAATTGCGTGAGCAGCCGGGCTTCGAGGGCGTCGGGGGAAGGGAGGGAGGAGATGAGGTGGGCGAGGGAGGGGAAGAAGCCGAGGGCGAGGACGTAGAGGCGTTGGGAGCGGGTGATGAGGTGAGGAAGGGGGGGAGGAGGGTTTTGTTTTTGGTGGTGGTGGTGGTGGGGTCAGGGGCGAGGAGGAGGGCGTTGTGGAGGGCGTGGACGTGGGTGCGGAAGAGGAGGGTGCCGCGTGAGGTGGTGGGGTATTGAGTGTCGGGGGATGAGAAGGGTACGGCGGCCATTGTTGGTTTTTTTTTTGTTGTTGTTGGTTTGGTTAGGGTGAGAGGGGAGGTGAGGGGGTGGTTTTTGTTGGTGGGCTTTTTTTTTCTTAATGGTCTTGTGCGGGTTACGGGTTAGGTATGGCCGTATGTTGTTTTCGTTTTGTCTTTTGCTTGTGGGGGGGTCAGTTTTGTGTCGAGATGGGAAAAGGTTGAAGAGTCGATGGAGCTGTAGTGGGGGAGGAGGATAATTGCAGCCGTTGCCAAGCATGATCGAGGCACATTGTGTTAACTCGTGATTTGGAAGAAGATAGAACACAACATATCGAGCCTCTGCCAGTTGGGGAGATTTCACTCACGAATGCACTCTTTGGGTCAGAGACACGGTCTGGAAACGTTGACATGTGCTAGGACCTGCGACCAACTGACCGTACGAACATGGTAGATAGTTTTAGATGGTCGGGGAGGGAGGTATGGATCTGAACTGATGGATTGGCAGTGACGGATCGGGAGTGGATCGAGAGTGGTTCTGAACTGGTGGATCGGGAGTGATGGATCGAGAGTGACGGATCTGAACTGATCAACTTTCGGCCTCGATTATACCTTTTATTTTCAGTACTATTTCAGTCACAGACGAATGAAAGATAGAGCGGGCAGTATTACTTGATTGCTACGAAAAGCGGGCGATTAGGAACAGAGGTGCAGAGAACAAAAGAAAAGACCAATTTACCCTTGTAACGATGATTGCCTTACAAAAGAAATTTTTTGATTACCGGAAAATGAACGACATGACCAAAGAGAATACAAAAGGGGGGTTAAACAGTATGGACCGACGACTTTCCCCCCTTTCCCTGGGTCGAGAACAAGGGCTGACGACTCATCACTTCGCTGCTCGTCTGTTGGCCGCTTTCCCCCGGGGGCGGTATTTGCTGGGCTAGGTGGAGGCTGGGCTTGAGCCGCTGAGTGCGCTGGAGGCGCTGCTACTGCTCGAGGAGCTGGCTGTGGTCGAACCGCTCGAGGCACTGGAGGAGTCGGTGCTTGAAGCGCTCGAGGAGTCGGTGCTCGAGGCGCTGGAGGAGTCGGTGCTTGAAGCGCTCGAGGAGTCGGTGCTCGAGGCGCTCGAGGAGTCGGTGCTTGAAGCGCTCGAGGAGCCGGTGCTCGAGGCACTGGAGGAGTCGGTGCTCGAGGCACTGGAGGAGTCAGTGCTGGAGGCACTGGATGTGCTTGACGCGCTCGAGGCGGTAGAAGAGTCGGTGCTCGAGACACTAAGCGTGCTTGAATCGCTGCTGGTGCTTGAGACGATGCTTGAGGTGCTCGAAACACTGGGAGGGGTCGAGGTGCTGGCGGTGCTCGAGGTGGTGGGTGTGGTCGATGCTCTGAGAGTCCCGGGTATCTGGACCAAGACTCTGGCGAGCGTCTGACCGGGCCCTGGGAAGACGGTGAAGGTCTTGGTCGTCGAGGTGATGTTTAAATTTTCCGCTGTTGCTGTAGTAGAATCAAAATCGCCAGTGTAGACGAATCCCGACGTCGTTGGCGCAACAACGAAGGTAATGGGCTCGGTAATATCAGCACGGCGGTGCCTGCGGACTGACGACGACGATGTTGCGGTCGCGGGGAACTGTGTAAGGGTGGCAGTTGTGCTGTCGCCTTGGTAGGGAAAAGTGGATAGCGTTGACCCAGTAGCGGTGCTCAGGCTCGAGGTGGTGGAATCTGCAGTTGGATCAGCTTCTGGATCTTGGAATGTCGTTGGTTCTTCTAGCGACCACGGCACAAGCATCCCGTTTTCATCTATAGTGGAGACTTCCTCTGAGTCAAGGGTGCTAGACTGACCTGTTGACGACGAGCTAGACGAAACTGTTGACGATTCGCTGGTCGTGCTCAGGCTAGACGAAGTTGTTGACGACGCGCTGGTCGAGCTCGGGCTGGACGAAACTGTTGAAGACGCCTCAGTAACAATCGGGGATAGGGTTCTAGTCGGCGTTCCAGAAATTGACGCGGAGGGGCTTGACTCACTTGTGCTGGAGTCGGTTGTGGACGAGCTGGACGAGGAGGAGGAGTCTGTAGAAGTAGACGTTAGAGTGTCTCTGGAGCCAGACGCTCCCGACGTAGAGCTTGCCAGACCAAAAGTCCCAGAGGCGGTGGGAGCAGTAGATGATGCAGGGGCAGTGGATGATGGAGGGTTCAAAGTAGTAATAGGTAATTTGGATGATGTAAGGTTCGTAGTAGCAATAGTAGAACCGGATGATGTGGAATTTGTAGGGAAAACAGATGAACCAGATGATCCAGAGCCTGGGGTGCTAAACACTGGAGAGCTGGTGGAGCTAGACGCTCCAGACGTAGAGCTTGGCAGACTAGGAGATCCAGACTTGGTGGAAGTGGCAGATAAACCGAATGACTGGAAGTCTGTAGAGCTAAACGATGGGGAAGACGCACCGGACGTAGAAGTAAGCAAGCCAGTGTCGGTGGAGCTGACGGGTTCGAGGGACGGCAAAACATCAGACGAAACCGACGGTACAACATCAGATGAAACCGACGGCACAACATCAGACGAAACCGAAGGCACAACATCAGACGAAACCGAGCTGACGGACGATAAAACATCCGTGGGCCCGAGGTCCGTGGATGTTAAACTGGGCACATTAGTATCAGTTGAGATTGTTGAAGAGCTAGTCGAATCGGACGACGAGCTAGTTGAATCGGACGATGAAGAGCTAGTTGATGAGGCGGACGTGGGTGTTTGGACCACATATGTGCCTGCCGTCTCATCAAGGGTAGGGTATATCAAGATGGTCTTTGTGGTGGAGCCTGAGATGGGGTCTACAGCCGTATACGTGGTCTGGTCGACGGGGCCGTTGTATGCCGTCGTTGCCGGCGTGACGACAAAGGTGGTCGGTTCAGTGATGGCGGCACGGCGGCGGTTCATCCCGTTGGGCGTCACGGTGAGGGTTCCGGTGGTGGTGTCGCCCGAGTAGGGAAAGGTGGACAGCGGCGTGGGGCCGGTCGACGAGGCACTAGTGGACGAGGGAGTCTCAACAAACACGGTGCCAACCGTGTTCGTGCCGGTGGGGAAGACGGTGAAGGTGGACGTCGATGTTCCATCATATCCAAAAGTCGTCGTCGTGAAGGAGACGGCAACCGAGGTCGACGACGTTTGAGCAGGCGGGTTGTTGGGGTACTCTACAGCAACCGTGCCGAACGTGGCCCCTCCCGAAGGCAGAAGGAAGATTGTGTTGATGGTGCTTCCCGAGTAGAAGGCCATCAACGTCGATGACTGATACGGTCCGGTGAACATGTCCGCCGCAGGCGTGATGAAGATTGGCACAGCGGTACCGCTGATCAAGGCAGTGATGGTCTCGCTGGTCGAACCACCATAGTAGCCCTGTGTAGCCACTCCGCTTGTCGTCGATGGGGCAGGCGTCACAAACAAA
Source organism: Dothiorella sarmentorum (assembly GCA_023082095.1). Classification (NCBI taxonomy): domain Eukaryota; kingdom Fungi; phylum Ascomycota; class Dothideomycetes; order Botryosphaeriales; family Botryosphaeriaceae; genus Dothiorella; species Dothiorella sarmentorum. The sequence goes on along the minus strand of JAJMVL010000091.1, from coordinate 44,298 downwards.
GATGAGGATGACGTGGATGATTCGGACGACGTGGACGTGGCCGACGGAGTGGCAATCACAAAAGTGCCGTCGGTCCGGCGTTCGGTAGGTAGGATCAGCAAAGTAGCGGTTGTCGGGCCTGGGTAGGCTATCGTGATTGTGTAGGTAGCGATGGGGCCTGTGTAGGTTGGCGCCGCCACCGGCACCAAAACCAAGGTCGAAGGCAAGCCTGCAAACGAAGGCGTGATGGTTGTTGTTATGACGCCTCCAGTATAAGGCACGGTGATGGGATCGGTGGTGTAAGAGGTTGCGGTGGATGAGGAAGACGAAACGACAAAGGTTGGCGTCTCGACAACGACGACGCCCTGTCCATCACTGCTCGTTGGAACAATGGTGATGATACGGGTGGTGGAGCCCGTGTATGAGACGGTAAGAGTCGTCGTTGCCAGAGGGCCGGTATAGCTGCCCTCAGTAGGCGTCAGGGCAAAAGTGACGGGCGTGCCATTTACGGTAGGCGTGATTGTCTGGGTTCCGCCTTCGCCAACGTACGGAAACGTGGGAATGCCGGTAGTGCTGGACGCAGTCATGGCGCTCGTGCCGGATGATGGCGTTTCCAAGACCACGAGGCCGGGCTCTCCGGAACTGTAGGGCAGAATGGTGATGAATTGCGCCGTGCTGCCTACATATGCCACCGTGTAGGTGGTGGTGTCGACGGGGCCCGTGTAAGTGGTGCTTACTGGCGTGATGGTAAGAGGGGCATTGGAGGGATAATCACGGCCGGTCGGAGTGATGGTCTGGATTGTGGAGTCGCCAACATAAAACAGCCCATCTATACCACCTGACTCTGTACCAGTGGCACTAGCCCGCCTGCCATTGGGAGTCTCGACCAGAATGGTTCCGGAGCCACCAGATTCCGTCGGACCAAGCGTGATGGTGCGAGGGACGATTCCATCGTATCCTGCCGTCAAAGTCGATGACTGAATGGGGAACGTGGCGCTTCCCTGCGTGTATGGGACGACATACAGAGTCCTCTGTACCCCGTTGATGGTTGGGAACAAGGTCCGAGTTGTCGTTCCGCCAAAGTACAACTGCGTCACGATCGCGCTTGGATCAACCACCGGCGCTGAGGTAATGGTGGACGAGCTCTGGGATGCCGAAGACGACGAGTTGCTGGATGTCGTAGACGAGGATTCGGTGGAAATTGAGCCTCCCGTAGGCGTTCCCATCAGAATAGTAGCCGAATCATCTCCGTTGTCTTGCCTCCTAACCTTGGCGCCATTCTGCAGACTAGGGGTTGGTAGGATTGTCAAGGTGGTGATGGTTGTGCCTGGGAAGGGCGCGGTCAATGTGAAGGGGACAAAGCCTCCGGTATACGTCGTCACGGTCGCGGGCACAAGTGACAAGCTCGTCTGGATATTTTCCCCGGTGGCGAAGAGTGCCCTCGGCGACGCAAGACCGATGGCAGTGCGTGTCGACATGGCTCCAAACCCATCGCTTGGCACTGTATTGCCAGCCCCGAAGGTCCGAGTTGGAGTTTCGTAGATCTCAGTGGCTATGTCTTCGTTCTCGGGCTGGACATACAGCGTCGTAGCCGTCGTTCCGTCGTACCCGGCAGATAGTGTTCGCGTCGTGGTTGCGAGGAACTGCACAGGTGTACTAGTCGCAGGTTCCAGGTACAAGGTCCTCGTCGTGCTTCCAATCGTAGCCACCACAATCGAGGGAGTGGTCCCATAGTAGGTCAACGTCAAGGTGCCTTGTTGGAGTGCCACCTTGGGGGTTTCTACCGTCGTGCTGGAATCGGAATCAAGGACCGTTGACCCGCCGACCTCTGTCGTTCCTTCTTCCAAAGACACTGAAGGTTTAGTCTATTCACCAGTCAGCATAAGCAATATTAGTACCCGTAGAACGAGGCTTACCGGTGCGGGCGGGGTCACCTCAGAGGTGGTGATTGGCGAAGTATCCGTGGTGGTTGACGACGTATAGGTGCTCGTGTCCGTGGTGGTTGACGACGTATAGGTGCTCGTGTCCGTGGTGGTTGACGACGTATAGGTGCTCGTGTCCGTGGTGGT
>JAJMVL010000091.1:0-42240 GCA_023082095.1 Dothiorella sarmentorum | reverse complement strand
TTGACGACGTGTACGTGCTCGTGGTGGTTGGCGAAGTATACGTGTTCGTGTTCGTGGTTGGTGAAGTATAGACCCACGGGCCCTCACTGGTTGGTGACGAATAGCCCCACGGAGCCTCGCTGGTTGGTGAGGTATAGACCCACGGGGTCTTGCATCGAAGTGAGCAGTGGTCAGCATCAGCAAAATGAGTACCTGTAGAACGAGGCTTACCGGTGTAGCGTAGTCGTTTGGCGATTGACCATAATTGTTTGGCGATTGACCGTATGGGCTGTTGTTTGGCGATTGACCATATGGGCTGTTGTTTGGCGATTGACCGTATGGGCTGTTGTTTGGCGATTGACCGTATGGGTTGTTGTTTGGCGATTGACCGTATGGGCTGTTGTTCGGACTGTATTCATCTGGAGGGGAATCGTCCGGGTATTCGGTTGGGGGTTGCGGGTACTTGGGTTGCTGAGGGTAGCCGTGTTTGGGGAAGCTCGTGATGGTGGTTGCTACCGTCTTTACAGTCGAAGGCCGGGAGTCATGGTGCCGGGTGCGGGTGGAAATCTTGCCAGAGCCCGACTTCTTGACGGTGTAGGTATGGTGAGAAGTGCCCTTCAAAGTAGTTGTGTGGGTGACAACAGTGTCGACGTATGTCGGGCATTTTCGGACGGGGATTGTTTGGCCTGGGCCATAGCTGAGGGTGGTGGGCTTCTTGACATGGGTCTTGACAGCGAAAGGTTGCTCGTAGACGATTGCGTGCACGTCGACGACGACAACGATGTCGGGTTTGCCTTGGCGAGCCGGACGGCGTCCCAGGAAGCCAGCGGTGGCCGATGGCAGCAAGAGGCCGGCCACTAGGCCGAAGCTGCGCAACAACATGACGAATCTGTCCCCAGGCTGTGATACTTACTGTTTCCGGTAACGACAAGTAAACGAGTGCACAGAACGATGGACTGGGCGGGATGAGAAGCGACAGTTGATGCTGGAAAGATGTCAGACGGGCTCTGGATAATAAATGGGCCATGGAAGAATGGGCAGCCAAAACAGGGACATTCTGGCCTGGCTTTTCCGCGCGCCTCAAGGCAAGGGAGGTGCAGAACGTGGAGTTGGAGATGCCGTCTCCGTTGTGATTCGACTGTTTGTCGTGTTGACAGGAACGTGGGCCATCCGTGCCTCGGCCGCAAATGCATGGAATTCGCATGTTGATCACTCAATGCGGAGTGTTGAGTGTTGTTTGTTCAGCCGAGTTTTGAAGCTGTTGTGTGCGCCTCCCTCTTGCCTAACCTAGGTAACTAGTACCCCTGTTATGCAATTGTTTGTTTCTGGAATTTTAGTCCAAAGAAAATACCACGCGGAATTTTTTTGGGGTTTTTTTTACCTGTCTTGACCTTGACAATTTCTACACGCTCATGATCCAACCTGCTCCACGCGGGAAAGTCCATCTTGAAAATTATTTCCTCATGTGGTGAATTAATCTAGATACAGTATCCCGGCCACTCCGGTGCTGCATCTAAGGAAGGGATCTCGCCCGCCTTCTCCTCCATGTCTTGCCACCTTAATTTTTGCCGGTATTCCGTTAGTAAAACTCAATAGGATTGTCGGAATGCTCAACTCTTTGGGTTGAACGAGCAACAGCACGGAAAAAACTCTCACGGGAAAGAAATTCTCAAGTCGCTCAGGAGCATTATCGCGGAGCATACTCCGCGACATAGTCTTGACTTACAACCACTCCCAACATCATATGGTTCATGATGCAAACAGGGTTCAGGATGCTTGGTGTTCCTTTAGGCTAGCGGAAATGATTACCGTGGCGAGAGAATGCGCCACCCCTTGCGAGCCACTTTCTCTGACAAATTGCGCATGCCTGACTATATATTGTACGGACGTCATAGCCGCCGTGGCAACAAGTATTTTTTTTTTCGATCCAATTATAGCCCTTCTAAGCATGCTGAATGACGCCGCCCTTTATGGCGAGGGCAGGCACTGTTACCGAGGAGAGTTGTGAAGATTCATCTTTCCGCATCAACACCTGTATTGATTTGTAGCGAAACTTGAATGCATATAATAGAAAGTTGAAGTGTCCGGTGCTATAAGTGTACTGTACCTCGCCATCGTATGTATAGCACCGTTGAACCATAGTCCGGTTTCTTGATGATCCTGGGGCTACTTTAAATTTATTTTATTACACGCGCTTTTACGGCGGCGTTGAAACAATAAGGGAGCACCCGTCTTGACTTGTCTCCCAAGGACTTCTCACAATATACGCAGCGCTATTATAACCCTTTTTTTACTTGCCTTTATGGAGTAAGGATAAACACAAAATATGTAGATAGAACTAATAGTGTCGCTAAGCTATCCGACTAGTATGTTGGTTCGGTCTAGTCATTCTTACTGTATAGACAGGGAAACCCGCGGCATTCGCTGTAGACTATATATGCTAGAATGGCTGTATCGATTGCAACGGTGAGTCCGGCATGGTATCTGCTGCAAGTCCCTCGTGGGTACCAGTGGCGTTGCCGGGTTAAGTGTTTTTAGCATTGTTCGGTGTACCGGGAGACAAGACTGTATGCCACCAATGGTTACCCCAGGATGAATTAGAGTCTAAGGGCCACTATTTCGGTCTAATAGCTTTGCAAGTGTATCTTAAGCTCACAGAATGGTTGTCGTTACAATTCGCAGACCCATACACGGAGCAAATCAAGTGACACAATATTGGGGCCACGGCGACCACCGTCCAAGGCAGTAACGCTATTAGCCATGATTTACTAAGGCCAAAGCCGGATCGCACTATCTAGAGTAATTTCTCCGAAACTCATATCTAGCGCTGGATTGCTACATGAATACACTGTTTCGTACACGAATCGGTCAAGTGATTACAAAACAACAGCGCTCGAGCTATGATCCTTAGCGAAGCGGAGCGAGGGCCGAAGGTCCGAGCGTAGTGTAGCTAGGTGTTATGTTCAAGCTTGGTGATGCCGGGAGAACCTCGGAAGTCCAAATGCCTCTGATTGGTTAAACAAACGCATCTGATTGGTCAACTCATTTCTTTTAAAATATCGATCCAAATTTAATGTCACGTGAAGAGCGCACCCCGGGGGGGGGGGAGGGGTCTACGGGGGTCTCCCCCGTATCCGCCTAATGCTAACGCTAACGCCGACGCTGTATTTGCAATTGTATAGGTAATATATACCTTACTACCTTACTATTAACCTCTTACCTTCTATTAAGATGCTATACTATAAGGCACTTTGCCTTTCTTAGTATAAATACCTAGCTACGCTCGCTTCGCAGAGGGAGTTTACATGGATGCTGTTGCTCCTCCTCATCCATGTGCCAAATACTGGTTATCTGTATTTTTCGAAAGCCAATGCAAGTTCGGATCAGTAGTTTGGCCGTGCTTCAACGGATCAGCAAGAAAAAACTCTGCTGTAGAACTCTTGATATCGTTCTGAATTATCAGTACAGCAGGGTTTAACCGCTGGAACGAGGATTTTGAACCTCTACTCGTCCTGGTCCATTAGCTGATGGTGAAATGGATTAATTGTCATACAGGCCAGAAAGAGTAAAGATACGGGCAGTCCAATCAGGATCGGCGTCATTCGCATCTACAAAGCCCCACTTCCGCCATATAAAAAAATGATGTCATCAATATTGACCGAGGGGTTTCTTCTTTGCCGGCCGATGGCCGTTGAACCCCGTTAGTTCGGGCCGAGCAGATACGGAAAAAGCCAACGGGGATCCCTTGAGTAAGGGGCGGTACCTTCCGCAATCGTACGATGCAACCCCGCGGCGGTTGACGCGCTTCTGCGGCCCCGCATCTCTATAAGCACCGTTTGCGCCCCATCTTTTGCTTACGCTCCCAACACCACGGTACCAAACACAACAGACCTGAAACAATAATGGCCATCCCTACCGAGCCCGTTGGATCCCTGCCCAGGCCCAAGTACCTGCAGGACGTCATTGCCGCCTACGACGCGGGGACGGCGACGCGTGACGAGCTGCTGGCCGCGCAGGAAAAGGCTGCTGCCGAGACTGTGCAGCGCTTCGAGGAGACGGGCGCCGAGTTCGTGACCGACGGCGAACAGAGGGTGCGCCAAGGTGCGTCTGGCGAGAAGAAGAACTGGAGAAGGCTGACGGCGGCACCACCAGGCATCTTCGTTCGCGACATACCCCATCATCGACACTCTGGGCGGCAAGGGCCTTTCCGACAACCTCGCAGCTGACGGCCAGTACTTTGCCATCTTCGACGATGGCCACCACCGGCAGCTGCCGCGCCTGCTCAAGGGCCCGCTGAAGTACAAGACGTACGCCTTCGAGTACTTCAAGAAGAGCAAGCCGTTGGCCAAGACGGCGAGCATGAAGCAGGCCGTCATCGCGCCCAGCATGCTGTATCTGCTGTACCCTCTGCAAGGTATGTCAGCCGCCACAAGCCATGATGCCTCTTACCGACCCGCGCAGGCGAGATTGAGGGCTACCCCAAGGCCGACTTCGTCAAGGACCTGGTCAACGAGTGCGAAAAAGACATCCGCGGCTGCTTCGAGGCGGGCGCCAAGCGCGTCAGCATCGACTTCACCGAGGGCCGGCTGGCGTCGAAAAAGGACCCGCGCAACCCGTGGACCGGCGCCAACCTGCTGCAGACCTTCATCGACCTCAACAACACGGTCCTCGCCCGCTTCACCCCCGCCGAGCGCAAGAACATCGGCATCCACACGTGCCCCGGCGGCGACTGCGACAGCGTCCACAGCAAGGACGTCGACTACCACGAGCTCCTGCCCAGCATGTTCCAGATGAACGCCGGCTATTTCCTGATCCAGTGCGCCAGCGAGACGGACAAGGACAAGGTCTACAAGGAGATTGGCCAGTGCATCCGCAAAGACGCCAATGGCGTGAAGCAGGCAAGTTTTCCTTTTTTTCCCTCCCCATGAGAGAGACACCAAACTGACTGAATTGCGATTCCAGGTCGCCTTCATTGGCGTCATCAACCCGCTCGACCCCAAGGTCGAGACCCCCGACGAGGTGGCCGAGCAGCTCGTCAACGCCGCCAAGTTCATTCCCCTCGACCAGCTCGGCGCGACGGATGACTGCGGCTTCAGCCCCTTCAGCCTCGACGTCAAGCCCAAGCACGGCTCGCCCGATTTTGCCAGAGACGTCGCGTTCCAGAAGATCGCCAGCCGTGTCAAGGGCGTGAAGCTGGCCAGCGAGAAGCTTGGCGTTTAAGACAGTTTCCTGCATGCTTTCTTTTCTTTCCTTCTAGACGTTGGCAATGCCATTAGAGAGAGTGCTTTCAGTAGCGGTACGCGACGGTTTTACATGCAGTAATGAACGATTGAGTGGGGGCGTGGTATGGTGGAACGACGGAGTTTGGCGGAAGCGGAGTTTAGAGAGAGAGAGAGACGACGTTGATGAGATGAGGTTGCAATCTTTCTACGATCCCGGCTATCTCCACCGTGCGTGCGTGCAACCCTGCGCCCCTGTCTTCCCTCTCGACTCTCTCCCAATATATTGCTTACCCCACTACCAGTCCCCGTTGCGGGCAGTGATCTGCAGGCTACCCGGCGCACAAGAGCATCACTGACAGAGCACCGGGTAGCTTTGCAGCGGGCACGAGTCGTGAAAAGCAGCTCGCCGCCCGCCCATGCAAGGAATTGTTGACATTCCTCTCGTCCACCTGATCAAATGATCAATGCGATTTTGCAACGCTTTGACGCCGGCTTTTTCTCGCAAGATCAACAAAACAAAACACCCCGCCGACCGTTTTCCCAAAGCGGTAGTACGGTCGACGATGATCACAATCAATTCGGCGGATCCGTCAGCCTTGCCAAACCGTGCGCTTGGGCAGGGCAGAAGCAGGAGCTCAGACCCTCAAAGTTGAAACGCGTCTTGCAAGATTGTCCGAGTATGTAAGACTTCGTTCCTAAAGACTTACCACGGATTGCTACTTCCTTAGCCATGCTTCTTGAATTCAAGCCCTGCATAAACAAGCGCTGTTATAGTACATGAAGTATTTCTCCGTCCAGGAGCGGAACCAGCCGTGACGGATCATTGGTTGGCCGCTCCCTCGTGGATAAGTTCGACAGTTGTAGGATTCTATAGTCGAATTCAGACTTATCGTGTTCCTTCGTACGCTGGTCTGATCGCGACCGTAATCCTCCAGATAGCCATAGACGGTTAAGAGCACACCTTTACTCAGCCTTTGAGCTTGTTTTAGTATGGTGGCGTGTTTGTATCGTGGAGCGCAGCAGTGATCAATGGTGTCCTTCTATCCAACATGCTCGTCGGTTTGAAAGTAATCTACGGTCCACTCGATAAGAAATGGCTAGAATTTCGTAATTCACATCCAACTGAACTATATCAACAGTGAGATGGACAAGATAGAAGCTCAGATGGGAGTGAATGTCGAAGCGTTCAGACGAGGCATCGAATCGAACCGCAAGCTCAAACTGCAAGTGAAGGACGATCCAATAGAAGTCTCGCGCTAAAACTGCAGATTCAAGATGCTATCAAAGTACTTGGTTGTAGCCAATAGCGAGATTTCGAAACAGACGATTAACAACGTAACTTCATGCACATCCACCAGGTCTCATATGCAGTCAAATCAAGGCAGCGCACCCTCAACCTGATTACGTGCGCAGAAGCCTGAAGCTCATTTCAGGGGCCACCCACCTCTGATTCGCCAGGCCTTCGAGATACCTTTGCCGAAACGCAACAGGGGCCAGCACCTTCCCCGCACACTTTCTTCCCCAGAATGCGGGGCCCCGGCTTGTTTTGCTGTACCCACGAGAAAGCATTTGGTAGACATCGCATAGATGAACCCGAAGTCCTCATATACATCTCGCCGTGTCTCCCATGCTCATGTCTTGCGCCTGCAATGCAATCATCCACCATGCCGGACGCCGTGCAAATCCCAGAAACGTCGCTATGGGCGAACCGGAAATGCCTGGCCATTTGCTGCATCGTCTCGGTCGCAAACATGCAGTACGGGCTAGACTTGGCGGCCGTGGGCGGATTGCAGGCGATGCCAGGCTTCCTCGTCGTCTTCGGTCATCCCGATCCCACGGCTGAGGGGGGTTATGCAATCGAGGTACGTCTTGATTTGATTTGCCAACCGCCAAAAAATCCTTTTCCGAGTATTGACAATGTGCGCTTCGATCGCTGGCTCCTGCAGGGCACTTTTCAGCAGCTGATCAGCAGTCTCCTGACGCTGGGCTCGTTCATGTCGTCGCTCGTCGCAGGCGTCTTCGCGCACTTCTACGGCCGCAAGACCGCACTGTGGACGGCGTGCGTGCTCAATGCCGTCGCGTGCGTCATCCAGATATCGACCGAAAACAAGGGCGCCGTGTACGTGGGACGGTTGATCTTGGGGTTTGCGAACGGGTTCCTGGTCACCTTCTCCAACGTCTACACGTCCGAGGCGTCGCCGGCGCACTTGCGGGCAGTCATGGTTGCACTGTTTGCATACTGGTGAGTTTCAATTGCTGCTACTCTTTCCCTGTCCAAGACTCGCCCGCACATAACTCAACACTGTGCCTAGGGTGAACATTGGCAGCATCGTCGGCGCGGCAATCACCAACTCCACCAGGACTCGGATGGACAAGGCGTCCTACCAGATCCCAATTGGCGCCCTCTTCATCGTCCCCGTCGTCCTGGCAACCGGGCTGCTCTTCGTCCCCGAATCCCCGCGGTACCTCCTGGACAAGGGCAAAACGTCACAAGCACGCCAGGCGCTGGAGACGCTACGCGGCGACTCCGTCGCGCCCGAGTTCATCGAGCTGGAGTGGACCGAGATGGTCAAAGGCATCGAGGAGGAGAAGCGGCTCGCGACCACCGTCGGCGTGCTGGACATGTTCAGGAGTAAGTCCAGAAAGAAAGCAAAATCCTCGAAAAACGCCCATCCATCAAGTCCCCGGACTCAAATCAAAGACTGACGAAAATCTCACCGTTCCCGCAGACACCGACCTCCGCCGCACGCTCCTCTGCTACGGCATCATCGCCTGCCAGACGGCGTCGGGCATCTGGTTCCTCATCAGCTACGCGACCTACTTCATGATCGTGGGCGGGCTGACGGTCGACGAGGCGTTCAAGTTCTCCGTCATGAACACGTGCATCGGCTTCGTCGGCGTCAACTGCGGCATGTACGCGATGCGGCACCTGGTTGGGCGCCGCGCCGTGCTGATGGGCGGCGCCGCGTTTTGCGGGCTGTGCATGCTCGCCCTGGCCATCGCGGCGTCGGTGGATGCGAGCACGGTCGTGCTGCGCGACTGTCTGATCGCCTTCACCGCGCTCTTCTTCTTCGGGTACAACTCGTGCGTTGGCGCGGCGAGCTACCCCGTTGCGACGGAGCTTGTGTCAACCAGGCTGCGGTCGTGGACGGTCGGGACGGCGACCAGTCTGGGATACTTTTTGGCGTGGCTGACGGCTTTTTGTACGCCGTATTTTATCAATCCGGAGAACCTGAACTGGGTGAGCACTCAATGGTTGCATCTGTATGAAGTCCGGCTTTCTGACTTGTTTCACAGGGAGCCAAATACGGTTACATCTGGGCAGTCGCCAACTTCCTCTGCGTGGGCTTCTTCTACTTCTGCATGCCCGAGCTCAAGGGCCGCAGTCTTGAGGAGATAGACGAGCTCTTCCTTCACAAAGTGTCAGTGAGGAGCTTCAGCAAGTACAAGACAACCGTTGCAGATGAAGCAGCAAGAGAGATGAAACACAACGCCGGGTTGTATGACCACGACTCGAGTGCGGCGGTGGAGCACGTGGAAGACGTAAGCTGATAGACGAGCCTCGGGCAAGAAGAGGAAACCCTATACACATTATAAACTATTAAACTTGTAGTCTTGCGGTCTGACCAGCCACCCGAAGTATATCAGCAATTGTCACTTCCTTTGCCCTTGTCCATCCAATTCGATCAAGTTACTTTGGCCAGGGAGCTCGTTATAACTCCGGCCTTGGATCTCCGCTATTGGCGGTACGTTCTGATTGTTGTAATGTCCTCCCCAGCTTTGACTTGGGCGTTGGCTCTCGGCGGCAATACGCTTTCGTCGCCGCAAAAACAGGAGCAGTGCCGGTATGGCGGCAGCACCAGCCGAAATGCCGATGCCAATGCCGACTCCGGCGCCCATTCCTGGGCCAGAGTCTTCCTTCGGCTCACAAGTCCCCGTTACCGTTGTTACCACCGCCGCGTTGGCCGAGGTCGTGGACCCGGAAGTTGCTGTTGCGGCGGATCCGGAGACTGAGGTGATGGAACACGAGCCGTCTGCACGCCATGTCCGGACATCCCGATCGTCGTCGACAATCGCGACCTTCCCCGAGTCGAACCAGCCCTCGGCATCGGCTATTCCAAATTGAAAGTGGCATGGAGAGTCCCACTTGGACTGGATGACGATGGGCTCGGTGCCTTCGGACGCGAGGCCGGGGACGGTGGAGACTTGACGACATGTTTAGCTTGGACCAGGGCTCTGTTACGGAAATGAGAAGTGGTTACCTTGAACATCGTTGCAGTGGACCATCAGCACGCCTTCGGCATAGTTGGACGACCAGGAGACATTGAGAGTATCGCCAGCGATGGCCGAGGGAACCGGCTCGGAAAAGGAGGGCATGTAGAAGAAGTTTGCATTTGTCACGTTGGCAGCGGCATGCTGTGCCGCCAACTGTAGTAGTGTTCCGACCAGCGAACACCGGAATAAGGTTGAGTGTTGCGACATTGAGGCGTGGCCGAACCCGCGGATGTGGAGTTGGAAGCGAGTAGGGCTACTTGCCTTCCTCCGCCAGCTATAAACGGCGCCAGTCTCGAGGCTCATATTGCGGCGCAGCAAACAGGCAGCGATGCTGATATGCGCCAAGTCCCTTGCCTCGGAAGCTCAGACGCCCTTGGCTCCTGTGGTGTTCCACAAAGCAGCACCAGAAGCCTCATCCCGGTCAGTGCCTGATGGCTGTCCAATCGGAATCATCCAGCTAAGTATAAACAAGTGGGCCTAGCCGCCTTGTGGAGGGCTGGCGCACCGACCAGGAGGCTTGTCGCAGCACTCAACAGTCTTACATAGGCAATAGGCTCCATCGGAACTTCCTTTTTGGACAAGCCGAGTCTTACAGCACAGCACAATGTTTATGGCCTGGCGCATATATTCACCCTGCGCCTGCTCTAAATCACAAGTTGCAATGACGATCGGTATCATCAGTGGACCATCACTGCCTCGTTTAGATGGCTTTGCTTCAAGCGTTCTGGGGGCCAAGTCTGGCCAATTGCCTTTCCGCTTGATGGGACCACTCACTTCTTTGAAACTCCACAGCCTCTGGCCCCCTGCTTACAGAGGGGTTGCAAGGCTGAAGGTTAAATTTAAGATTGCGAATTTGAGGACCCGGGTCTTTTGGTTGTACTGCATAGAAAAAGAAAAGAAAGAGACATAAAAAGCGGCATTCAGCTGTAATGCCCGTTATCAAATAACTTTGCTGTTCGCCTCTGCTACAGCAGACATTGTTCTAATCACCGGATGCCATAGAAGCCCACCCTTAGCACAAGCTCTCAATCACTCCCGTGCCAATATCTGCCCCTCTATCTACTCTTCCTCGTGACAACAGACCCTGGCGAGCACCACAATCACTCCCGAGAGACGAGCGATGCTCAGGAGAGCGCTTCTGACCTCCCAAATCCACCATCGATGGCTTTTTCTTGTGCCGTGATCAGACGTTGGCTCTGGCGAGAACTTCCCGATGCACTTCGCTCGACCGAAATACCGGGCCTCTTAGTTTCAGTCTGGATCTCCAGTGATGGGTCTACAACTTCGACCAAGCTTTCACGTTCCCCCTCGGGTGATCCCGGCCTCTCCATGTTTGCTGAGAGGCGGTTTGCGTGTGCCATCAGAACCGGCCATAAGTAGTGGAATGACAATGTTGGTGGTGTTGGTACAGCAGCTTTAGTTATTTATGATTGCACATGACTCAATAATGGACCAGATTCACGGAACAGTTGCCATTGTTGTTTGACAGGCCCTATATATAGTGTCCAGAGTTGGAGTAGATCACCGCATGCTCCACTTCTGAGGTTGTGCTCCTTCGGTACGAACAACCTGCATACTATTGGCTATGCGTCTGACCGCATACCATAACATATATAAATCGAACAAACGAATCATCAGAAAGCCCATATGAATGTCATTCGTTACGACCTGAGACCGTTGCTTCATATAGAAAACATCTAAAGTTTACTCTCCATCAAAACTCAACCTTGCACAAATCCCACCCGGCGATCGCCTTGGTTCGGGACAGACCAGCTGCCCCTTTCCCCTTCCCACAACACCACTCCTTCACCCGTGCTGCTCGTCACGAACCGGCGGATCACCTGCGAGATCCCGCCCACTAACACGTTTCCGTGGGGACGTACGCATGGTACACTGGTTCCCGGAGGCGATCGGAGTCGGTTCGCAAAGCGTTCAAGCATACCTGGGGAGATCAAGTACCCATTTGGACATAAATTTGATGTAAGGGAGCTGCATTCGTACCACTGCTTCACTCGCATGCATAGGTTGCAATTTTTTGTGAACTAAACGTTGACAAGAACTTACACTCTTTAACTGACTGCTAACGGAAGATCATCTTCACAGCTTGAACATAGAGAAGATCTTCAAGCGTCTCAAGTGGTGCTACCCAGCAATTGGAGCTCGGCATGAAAAAGCTTCCTTTGAACCATCTCAGGGAGGGTGGGAAGTATACCAACTCTATACTGTGTCGACATTGCCTACTGGTTTCTATTGCAACAGACAACAATGCGGTCAAGTTTCGCGGCGCTAACCACTATCTCGGCCGCTTGCAATCGTCGTCCACGGGATGAAGCGGCTCAAGAGCGGAATGGGCACACAAGAGGGCGAGATAATTTGCACCACTGTCACACAATGGGGCATTAGACACTGTTAATCCACAAGTGGGGGCGTGTGGATGCCGACGGATGGCAGGCAGGAAACGCAAACTGACTGTGTTCTCTTTCCTTCTTTCCAGCTAAGCATCTCGATTCCATCAAAAAATGCGTTTATCCATCGCCGCCGCCACTGCCGTCTTCGGCGCGATTGCCGACGCCGCTCCCGCGGCCCAGTCGACGGGCGCCCCCGACCCCAACACCTACGAGAACATCGATATCGCCGACTTCACCGTCCGCAAGAACGACGGCGCCGTCCAGTCCGTCTCGCTCAAGCTGAGCGGTAAGAACGCCACCGACCTCGACTGCTCGGCCAGCAACCCCGCGCTGCCCTCCGAGGTCATCACCTGCGGCGCGACCAAGTACAGCTTCGCTCTGGTCCAGGGTTCCACCTCCGACTACGGCCTGAGGGTCTACCACGAGCTCGGCCTTACGTGAGTTTTCCCACTCCACTTCGGATATGGATCTTTCTTGCTGACTTGTCTCTCTGCAGTGTCGGCTTCTACGGCGAGGGTGACGTCCCTACTTACTGCCACGCCGGCGGCAACGGCCCCAACGACTTTGTCTGCCAGGAGACCAGCGCCACCACCATTGTCATCGATGGCCAGTAGTGGTCTCGCTTAGTGCTATTCTGCTCAATTTCAGCGTTGTATTATCATGTATATACTTGAAGATCAATCCATAATGTCTTGACGAGCAATCATGGCTTCCAGGGGAACCGGATTGAAGATGTCAATAAGAAGTCATGAGATGGTTAAACATGTGCATTGCGAATTGAGAAAGATATGTCAAAGTAGGTTTGGAGACGGGAGGGAGGAGAAGATCGGGATTAGATTGATCCGAGAAGGCGGTGAGGCGTCTTGGCGTTGGCGTCTCAGGGAGCGCGGACGTGGAATGTGGAAACGCAACGTTTGGCTTTCACGACAGCTGCCAGATATCTCCTACGCCACGCCCTTCCGCCCCAATTCGCCCATCATGGAGACGCTGCTCCGGGCTCTGAGCTGTCTGCTGCTCCTGGCGAGCCTGCCCTTCGTATCCGCCCTCAAGTTCGACATCCAAGCCCACCCGGGCCACGAATCCGCCAGCAAAGAGCGATGCATTCGCAACTTCGTCATGAAGGACCAGCTGGTCGTCGTCACCACCATTACCGATGGGTGGCGCGGTGACGGAATGAAGCTGAACATGCACGTACGTCCACCCCTGCCCAATTGCCCACTGTGCTCTCACGCGAGCTCGAGCTCTCCATAAACTGACGCACATGCTCCCCCGCTGCAGATCAAGGACGCTGTAGGCAATGACTACGGCCGCCCCAAGGATGTCGTCGGCGAGAACAGATACGCCTTCACCTCGGTCGCCGACTCTGCCTTTGACGTGTGCTTTGAGAACATCCTCGAGTCGAGTAGGTCACACCCCGAGGAACGACATGCCAGCCATGCCCGACACCCCACTGACAGCCGTCGCACCTGCAGGAAAAGGTGGCAACGACATGCGCCACTGTGAGCTCGACATCGACATTGGCGCCGACGCCAAGGATTGGAACGCCATCCAAAACACGGAGAAGCTCAAGCCCGTCGAGGCCGAGCTGCGCCGCCTCGAGGAGGTGGTTGGCGAGATTGTCACCGAGATGGAATACCTGCGCTCGCGCGAGGTCAAGCTGCGCGACACCAACGAGAGCACCAACGAGCGCGTCAAGTGGTTCGCTTTTGGCACCATGGGCATGCTGGTCGGCCTCGGCGCATGGCAGGTTGTCTACCTGAGGGCATACTTCCGGTGCGTGCCTCCCCCGCCGCTCTTCGACCCAGCCACGGCAACTGACAGAGACACTGCAGCTCGAAGCACCTTATCTAGAGCAAGAACACGCCAGTTTACGACGCTTAGATGTAGTTTATACAAGGGTTTCAGTTCGCTGTTCCTTCTTCTTCTTGTCCCGACTTCTGAATGCGAAGGGAGGCGTTACGGGGGCCAGGGGACCCGAAGATATGGGGAGAAAGCTGTTGGGCTGTCTCATAAAAATATCACGCGATTTTCATCTTGGCGAAGGGCTCCTCGTTTGTTGCTACAAGTTCTGGCCCGATCGGCGATGGTGTGTATGTCTCAACCTCTTCCCCGGAATTGACGCCACCATGCATGCAGCTTTTCTTTGTCGCCAACGGCTCGCTGTAGAGTTCGCGCTACGGAACTTCGACTCTGGAGCTCTACAAAATAGCTCGCTCTTGCCTCACTCGTCTCTGCAAATCAAGGAAGCTACACTGCAATGTCAATGGCTGTCTCAATGCGCCTACCCTACTTCCACCAGCATGGCTCTTCCAAGCGCCGCACCTCTACAGTCTCGCACACCACTACATCTTCATCGCAGCGTATTCCTCCCCAGAAGCCTTTGTCCCGCAAACCTGCTATCAAATCTCGAACTCTATCTCTACACAGCCTAAAGTCTGCACTGGTGGACGCCCATCGATCGGTCCAGACAGCAGCCAAAATGTCCGCTCCGCCGTCCAACCCTGCCCAGCTGGCTCCTCCCCAGCCTGTCCGGCCAGCTTCTTCTCGCAGCTCCTCCGCGCAGAGCGTCAAGTCTGCTGTTGGACACTTCACCGAGAGCGTCCGTCCCTCTGTGTCGAAGCGCGACTCTCAGGCCGAGCTTCCTGCTCCTGTTCACCACCTGGGCGCTCCCGCCAATACTCCTCGACAGCCGTCCAGCGACAACCTCCGATCCGGTCTGGCCGGGCCAATGACGGGAAAGGGTACCGCTGAGTGAGTTGCACCTTCACCGCTCCCTCCACATCCTTCAATCACCACCAAAAACCAGCTAACCCTCTCCCTCCCCTTCACAGCACCCTCATCCCCGGCACCGCCATCACCGAGCTCCTCGCCGGCCAAACCGGCAAATCCTTCAAAGTCCACACCGACCTCCTCAAATCCCGCTCTCCCTACTTCGCCACCCTCCTCACCCCGCCCACCACCACCTCCATCGCGCAAACCCCCCTCACGCCCCCCTCCACCCCCTCCACCTCCCCCACCTTCTCCTTCCCGGACCTCGACGAGTTCGCCTTCGCCCTCTGGGTCCGCTGGCTCTACGGCGCCGACCCGCGCGGCCCCGCCGACTACCACAGCATGCAGCACTGCCTCTCCCTCTACCTCCTCGCCGCCACGTTCCGCTGCGAGCGCCTCCAGAACGACGTCATGGACCACGTGCGCGCCTACTACCGGGCCCACGGCATGACGGCGCCGGCGTACAGGCTCGAGTACGTGTTCGGCAGGACGGCGCCCGCGCGGCCGAACCAGCTGCGCCGGTTCTTGGTCTACACGGCCGCGTATCGCTACCTGTGCGAGCGGGAGCCGAAGCTGAGCGATGCGATGAGGGGCGTTTTGGGCAAGGGGGGTGATTTGGCCGTGGAGTTTGCCGAGGCGTTGGCCGTGCTGCATCAGAATGAGTTGGTGGATGTGAGGAGGGGGCCGGATTGCGCGTTTCATGAGCATGTCGAGACGCCTGTGTGTAAGCCGAGGGCTGCCGAGGCGTATGAGTGATTTGGGAGTTTGTGGGAAAGAGGGAGGTGGTGATCAGCTTCGTTCTTCTCTTCTGGTGTTGGAAGGTATGTCTGACGTACAGGGGCAGCGGGGTGTCGAAAGAGGGGTGGTGTGAGTTGAGTAAACCGGGCCCCCAGGTTGTTTGGTCGGTCACGGTTTTATTTTGTGCTGCTGGATGCTAGGAGCCCTTCGCTTTTCTCCTTCCCCTATGGCGTTGGCTGGTTTCTGGAATAGATTTCTGTACACCCTAACCTGGTAGCAAAAAAACATCTCATCCGCCCAGGCTAGACCCACCAGCCTCTTCTTCACGTCTAATCAATTGAAAACCTGTACACACATCCGTCGACAAAATTGCCCTTTCACGACCGCCTCAGCGCCGCCTCCGCCTGCGCCCGCGTATCCGGCTCCTCATCCCCCTGCCCAACCTGCCCAACGAAACCATTCTCGAGAACCTCAATGAGGTCGTCCAGCCTAGCAAAAAACATGTCAGCTAAAAACACGAACACAACACAAAGCAAAGAAAAAGGAAAAAGGAAGGGAAAGAAAAAAAAACTCACCTCCTCACGCACAAATCCGTATGCTCATGCCCCGCCAAATGCGCATTCACCTCATTCACCAGCAGCACCGTCGCCGCCCCCGCCCGATGCCCCGCCGTCATGTCATCCAAACTGTCCCCCACCATGACCAGCCCGCTCCCGCCGCCGCCCAAGCCCCAGCTCTCGGCAATGTGCAGGATGCCCGCGGGGTCCGGCTTCGGCGGGCGGAAATCCCGCGTCACGATGGGATGGAAGCGGTGACCGGCCAGGAAGCGCGTCAGGAGGTGGTTGACTGGCGTGCTGTGCGTGGCTCTCCCATCAGTTTTTATCCACACAGCTTACAAGGGGAGGATCGTCGAACCCGAGAAAAGGAAAACAAATAAAAAGTCGTGGGGGGGGGGGGGGGGAACACGTACTCGAAGTTCCGCGTGCAGATACCCTTGGGTACGCCGCGGCTGTCGAGGTAGTCCATCAGCTCGACGAGCCCGGACTGCGGCTTCTGGCTGGCCATGGCGCGGCTCTCGATGGCGCGGATCTTGTCGAAGGCGGCGTCTTGGCCGTCGGGCCCGGGCCCGGGCGGGAGGGCGTAGATGTGGTCGAGGATGTCGGTGGATTTGTCGATTCCGAGGGCGGATCTGGGGGGCCCCGTCGTCAATGGGAGGCTTTTTCCTTCTTTTTCTTTGCTTGCTCTCGTGCCGCAGCAGCAACAACAACAACAACAACAACAACAACAACAACAACAACGTGTGCGGGTGGTGGAAGGGAGAGGATTGGCTGTGAACATACCTCATCTCTCCGAACATGTAGTTCTGCGGCTCGCCTTTATTTGGGGACGGTGGTGGTCAGCTCCACTATCAAGAGAACAAAAAAAAAAAAAGACAGGTAGGAAAACCAGAGAATGGTAGATTAGACTTGGGGAAGGGTGGTAGAAAAGGAAAAGACGAAAAACAATGACCAACGCGTCAGCAAATCAAGACAACCTCCCACAGTTTTAAGAGACATCTCACACCCCAACCCCCAAAACTCTCTCAAGTGGGGGAAGAAAAAAAAGAAACAAAACCACCACTCACACAAAGTCCCATCCACATCAAACACCACACCCCTCAACCGCGGCGCTCCATCATCCGCCCTCTTCGGGTCCAGCGCCGCAAACCTGCGCGGCTGATCCGCCATATTGACCACCGACAACCGAGAGAAAAGGCGGTGGCGGTTGTTGTTGTTGTAGCCGTTGATGCCGCTGTTGCTCCTCCGACTCGATGATGATGATGATGATGACGCACGACGAGCCGCCGAGGAAAAGGATGAAGTGGCGGCGCTGGGCAACAGGCGAAACGCGCTTCTGATGATGCCGGATGATGACGCCGTGTGCGTGGCGTACGAGGAGGAGACGGCTGTCTTTACTGGCGACGAAAATTGACGTGTCCGAAGAAGCATGTGTAGTGGTTGGTGCATCGTTTTTGTTCGGGTTTAACAGGGTGTGATTGGCGGTTCAGGCCAGAAAATGGGGAAGTTTGAGCTCCACCTCATGTAGCAATCTCGTCATGATAGGTCCATATAAGTGCGGGGGCGCTTTACCCGCTTTGGCCAAGATGCCATCCCACGGCGGGTCGTAAACTCACCGGATCATCACATGTGTAATCCTTGCCAGCATGTCGGAAGCCGACCTTCTGTGGAGGTGCAGGGTTGCCTGCGGCCTAGCCTGATAATCTGCCCTGGGACCATCACTGAGACGAGAGCTATTGATCGAAACCTCAATTTCATTGGCAAACTACGAGTGTCGAGAAAGGAAAGAAATAAGACCGTCAGAAAGTAACCCATTGCCCTGGACCTGGCCTTCCCAATCCATAAACCCATCGTAAAGGAGTGTGTCCGTATGATTTAGCCCGTACACCATTGCTGGTGCTGAGTGAAATCATTCGTTAGCCAAGCGCCAGAGCCATCCAGAGAAAATACACGCCGAAGTTAGTAAGAAAGAGCAAGGTTTTCGAAACAGAGACCATGAGCACCACGGCTCTGCGTTGCAGCCTGGGGCATTGTATCCGCATGTGTCCCAAACCTGCTGGAATTATAGTTGGATTGTCAAGGGTTTTCACGCAGGGAATTCCGAGTCACTGGCGTCAAGCACATCGTACTCCTCGTCCGTCAAGAAACCATCATCGCTGGAAACAAGGTCGACCGTCTCGGCATCCTCGAAGATTTCGGCCTCGTCGCGAACAGAGGCAGAAGCAACCGTGGTGCTGTCAACCTCAACTGGCGTGCTGGAAACGTGAGTGCTGTTCACTGGAGACTCCTTTTCGAGCGTGGGGAAGATCATCTGGCTGCCCTCAGGAGAAGGCTCAACCTTGACTTCCGCCTCGACTTCCACCTCCTTCGTCGATGCCTCCAAAGACTCGGTCTCGGAAGCATCCTCAACCGTCGGCTTGGGAGGCGTAACAGGGGCAGCACGCTCAGCGTGCTTGTGGGCAAGCTCAGCCCTGAGAACCTTCTGGCGCTGCTTCATCTGCTCTTGTGCCTCGTGGAGCCTCTGCATGCGGCTCACCATAGCCTGCATGGCCTCGCGCTGAAGTGCACGGCCGTTCTCCGTATCCTGAACCCTCGACTGGCGGCGCTCACGCAGCTCCCTCAGGCGGGCAAGGGTGCGCTCGGCATCCGTCGACTGTGGGGACTCGACAGGCAGAGGAGTAGGGATGGGCTTGGTGGTCTCAATGTGGCACCAGAGCCTGTGGCCGAAAGGAGTGCCATCCGCCGACTTCAGGCGCCAGTAAGAAATGCAAACTCCCTCGCGAGCAGGAGCCTTCATCAACACGCTGAACGAGATTTCCTCGCCAGCCTCAACTGTACGGCCAATGACGTTACTCTCGGTTGCTTCGGCGATGTCAGTAGCACAAGACGGGTGCTCGTTGTTGACGTTGAGCATGTTGTCACCACCAACGTAACGGACAGAGCAGCCGGCCGGCCAAGCGTGAGGGCCAGGGTTGCGAAGAGTCCAAACCTGAAGGAACTTGGAGTTGGCCGGAATCTTGGTACCGTCGCAGATGGTGTCACGAATGAAGTGAGCAGTGAGTTCCGACGCCGCGACAGCCTTCTCCTGCATCGGCTCGGCAGGCTTGGGGCTGTCGGGGGTAGCCTTTGCAACATCAACCTTGATCTTCTCGTCGATGGGCTCGGCAAGGAGATCCTTGATCTGGACCTTGGCCGACTTGGAAGCCATGTCCTCGCTCGGCTTGAGGTCAGCAATGGTGCGGACTTGCGTAGCGGCGTTTGCTGAGGCAGACGCAGACGACGAGGACCTCCTGACCGGCGAATCGCCCAGGTTGGGGAGAGGGGCACCGCTCTTGTCCTCGCCCATAGTAGTGACGCTTACGTTCCTGACCGGCGTCTTGAACTTGATGACCGGGTGGGTGCGGTTGTGGCGGTTGCTCGGGTGAGCCTCGCAGTTGGCGCAGTAGTCAGTGTCGTAGCAGACCGCGCACTTGTAACGAACGCCCTCGATGTAGGACTGGTTCATCTTGACCTTGCACAGAGGGCCATCACAGTAGATACCAAAGTGACGCACCGTGTGGCTGCGCGGTTCGGGCAGAGGATCGAAGATGGGAACGAAGCGGTGCGACGGGTGAGAATGCTTGGCGTTCTTCATGCACTCGGCGCAGTAATCCCAGTCAGGGCAGTTCAAGCACTTGTGACGGACGCCGTAGATGAACTTGTCACAGCCATCACAGACAGCAGCGTGGCGAACGTTGCGACCTGGGGCACAGAGGAACTCAGCCAGAGGACCAACCTTTGAGACAGCAGTGGCGGGCTTGAAGGTATGGCCAGGGTGATGGCCGTGCTGGGAGCCAATGTGGCACGACATGCAGAGGTCAAAGTCGTCGCAGTCGCCGCAGGTGACAAAGTTTGCCTCAGGGAAAACCCTGACACAAGAGTTGCAGGTGCGGGTGGGCTGGTCTCCTTCGTCCAGTTCAGGCTTCTTTTCAGCCGTGAACTTCTCGGTGGTGAAAGCACCGGGCATTTCCTTCTCAGGCTCGGTCTTGATCTCGGGCTGAGCCTCGACGTGGGTCTCGCTCTTGGGCTTGGGAGCAACCCTCTCGGTGGTGCTGTTGGTGACCTTACCGCTCTTGATGAAACGCTTGATGAGCCAGTGGCCCTCGCCGGGGCAGTGGTGGCCATCAGCAACGCAGTCGCTGCAGAGATCGTAGTCTCCCTCGTCGCAAATGCTGCAGTGGTAGTGCTCATTGGACATGGGCTTGTCGCAAACGTTGCAGTAGACGGACCAAGAAAAGAGGTTCGCGGGTGTCGTCTCCTTCATGCGGAGAGCAAGTTCACGCTCACGAGACATGTTGGCAAGTTCGGAGAAGAAGTCTAGACGCGTCAGATTTTGCCACCGATGGTTTAGGGTAACGGGACTTACTGTCGCGTGCTGGGAATGGGCGGGGCACATGTGCCTCACCCTCGGCGTCCACCGGCTGCTCTGGCTTCGGGGGAACGGGTGGCGCAGACGGCGACAAAGCGTTCGAGGCCCGCATGTTTGTCTTGTGGAAAGCAGGAAGCCTCGCATAGGGATACAACGGGATAGTGCCGGTATGCGATGGGTCGACCTGGGGTGGCGGCTGGGTGGTGGCCTGAGGCTGAGGCTGAGGCTGAGGCTGAGGCTGAGGCTGAGACTCTGACTGCTGCGGAGGGGCCGGCGCAGTGCGGATGGGGAGCGGAAGCGGGTTCGGCGGAACGCTCATGCTGGCCTCGAGCATCGTCTGCAGCGGGTCCACGGGTGGCTTCTGTGCTTCCTCGTTGACGATGGTGGCGCGCAGGCGGAGCTTCAGCTTGGCCTTAGCAGCACGGAAGAGCGTCTTGTAGACTTGAGGGTTCTCGGGATCAAGGGTGATGTAAGCGCCGGCGCTGTCCGAGAAGCGCTCGAAGACAACTTCCTGGTCCCAGGGCATGTTGAGGAGCTGGCGAAGCTAAAGTGAGGTTAGCTGAGGGTGGTCGGCGGAATCGGCTTAGGAGCTGCTAGCTACTCGCCAGCCTCGGTCGCGCAGCTAGGATCACAAGCTTACCTTGCCTGGAAGCACACCAGCACCCAGATCGCGCATGGGGATCTTGAACTTCCTGTTGCTCCCCTGGATGGAGATTTTGATGGTGATGAGCGTGTCCATGGTGACAGGTACCGTGGTCGCCATGGTGCAAACGCAGCAGCCTTGAGCTGAGGCGGAGGCGGTGACTGGGACGGTGACGTAGGGGGAACGGGACGCTGCTGCTGCTTTGAAGCCTCGCCGGCGGGGCGTCGAGGATGGGGGTGCTTGGGGATGAGCTGCGCAAAAAGCTCTCTCGTGGGCAGCGCAGGTGGGTTGGATTGAGAGGAGGAGGAGGCGAGGGTGCGAGGAGGCAGAGGGTGAGGTGGGTGTCGGAAGGTCAAGGCCGGGAGCCTGGAAGCTATGGGCGGCTTGCCCGTTGGTCTCACAGGCGCTAGCCACTCTAGCTATCGCCGGTCAAGTCGACGCGAACCCCGACGCCCCCGTGATTGCCACAGAAGCTTCCGTACAGTCACCCAAGTCGCTGTTTGCTGCGTGTCCTTGAGCCGCGTGTGTGGGGTGCGAGTGACGGCTTCACAGAAAGGGCGCTTTCGAGCAACCCGTCGTCAAAGGCGTGCTCGTTTTGTCACGTGCACACATCAACCGTCTGCCTTGCGGGCAGACACAGGCGCGCTTTGCTTTGTGCGTCACTGCAGACGGGACCACTGGCCAAAATCTCTCACTTCTACGGCGGTGATTTGTTGGTCGCCAAGGGTGTGACAGCGCGGCCTTGTGACAGTTGGCACCTCCACTCCCGGCTGCTGGCATTACATTTTGCTATCTGTCGTGCTGGTTTCCAGGCGCTGTTCCTCGAAGCAAATGGCATGCTCCCGCCGCCTGCACCCTCTTCTTTGGGAGGCTGCTGCAGAATGGGGCACGACTCTTGAGATTGAGTAATTGCCTCACCTTCGCCTGGACCATGTGCTATACTATACGTATACGTACCCGCGCTCAGGCAGCAGTTACTTTACAACTCCGCTTTCTCGACCGGGTCCCCGCTGCCAGCGTCCTGTGAGGCGGCCTTTGGGTCGTATCCGGGCTGGTACCAGCTCCAGATGTTCAGTCCGCTCTTGATCCCCGACAGTACCGGTAGGCCGGCATGCCACGCCTCCTCGTAGGCCGAGCCGTCAGGCCGGAAGTTCTCCCAGTAGATGGCATTGCCGGCAATGGGCTTGAAGGTAATGCCTTCGTTCTCCTGGTCATCGCAGTCGAGGAACTCGCACCACTTCTTGTCAGCGGGCATCTCCAAGCGCGGGAAGTTGGTGCCGCCGCCGGTGCAGTTGGCCTCCAGGTAGACCATGAAGCTCGAGATGCGGCCGCCTTTTCTGATGTCGGTCGGTCCGTCGAAGTGGTGCACATAATGGCCGCCGGTCTGGTAACGCTGGGTCCAGAGCTTTTCCACAAACGTGTACGGCCGCCAGCCCTGCAACAGGCGAGCGCGCTCTTCGATGCACTGCACGACATTGTCGCGTTCGATCTCGGCCTTCTCGGACACGCGCACACTCGGATCGAGACGCTCCTCCCCTCCAGTCCATACGGTCGACGGCTTGAACTTGTCCTCGCTGGCGAGCGGTCAGGACCTATGCAGGAACAAGATTGTGCATCTGCACGGAGCTCACCTGATCGCCACCATATGTTTCGCCTCCTCACCGCTCAGGAAGTCGGGGATGACAATGACGAGCGGATCTCTACTCAGGATGTGGACATTGTATCCATGCTCAGGACAAACAAGGTTCTCGTCGGGAATGACGAGCCGGTCGGTGTTGATGAAGGTCTCGTTCAAGTCGGTTATGGCAGCCCTATCGTTGAAAAACATGCGCAGGATGGGCGAGCCGACGAGCACATAACCAACGACGATGTAGAACAGATACTGAAGGACGGAACCAATGCTAAGCGCCATGGCGATTGATGCTGCGTGTCTCGGACGGGCGACGTTGTGGAGCCTCGAGCGAGCGAGTCTTGAGTCGTCTTGACGGAGCGACGGCGCGACACCGCACAACGCACAACGCAAACTGTCCCCGGCGTCTCTGTCGGCCGTCCGTTCGCCAGCCTCCATCAACCCAACGACATCAACGCGCAGCTGTGGTGGCACAAGGCCGGAGGACACTCAGCCCTGTAGAGCATCTCACAGCACCCAAACGCCGCCAGCGACGTCGAGGCACCCGAATACGAGCCCAAGCAGAGGCAGAGCGGAAGCGGTTTGATTCGCCTCCAGGCTACGCGCCGCGCTTTGAAACGCACTTATATTGCACGGCCATGGCACTCGATCATGCAACGTGCCGTGCGTGCTAGAAGGCGACACGATGCGACAGCCATCCACCGCCACGTCCTGCGCCTCAACCGCAAAAAAAAGATAAGCAAGGAAGAAAGTCGTTAGATGGCGTCCATCGTCATGCAAGAGCAGCAGCTTGACATGCGCAGAGCCGGAATATCGCATGTAGCTGGAGAATGTGGTGACCGGTTCGACCTGAATCTCGCGATGTCGGCGCGTGCACCCGGTCGTCTCCAGTCCTTTTCCTCCACCATTCTATCTGAGGCTGTTTCGTCGTTTCATGGCGGATCTGGCTTCCGCCGAGCTTGCCTTCTTCAGGCACGGAGCCGCCATTCTGCGCGCGCTCCCCCGCACCCAGCATCCGCCGTCAAATGTCGATCAGGCGTGAAGAAGCCGACGGAAGCGACGGTTAGGAAACATACTCCTGGCATCTCCGTGCTCGTCAGAAACAAGTGATTATGGTGTAGTCTTGGGATTTATCCCACAAATCTCACGCCAGGGGCACTCCGGCTCGCGCTGTACTTATATCCCGGATCCCTCGCTCAGGAAAGCTTTTCCGCGTCGGTGTCCAGTATACTCACTATATCATTCTTGTTCATTCTTTCTGACTATAACTTTCTTTCAATATGGCCAAAGTTTCTGTCCTTGTTGCAGCTGCGCTGTCCACCGTCTCAGGAGTCCAGGCCATGCCTGCTCCGCGTCAGGCCAATTCGTCATGGCCTGGTTTCGGCGGACTCCAGTACTGGTTTTCTTTGTAGGTATTGAGCGCTCACACTTCGTGGTGCCTCTTCGCTCATGAATGGAACAGTGGTGATAGCTACACGCAGACTGGGTTTGACGTGAATGGAACTCAGCCTAGCGCCGAAAACCCCTTCGGAAACCCCACTTACCCGTAAGTCCAACCTTCACAAAAGATGCACAGTTTACTAACGTTTTATAGCGGTTGGACTTCCTCCAAGTAAGCTCCACGTGACACTGATGCGCCTACAACGGGATTGCTGACTCCTCCACCACCAGCGGCCCCAACTGGGTGGGATATCTGACCTACAAATACAACGCCTCCCTCCTTCAGACGTACAACCTTGCTGTCGGAGGTGCCACTGTTGACAGCGACTTGGTGGCGCCTTACGCAGACACTGTGATCTCACTGAAGCAGCAGGTCGAGGACAACTTTGTGCCCACATACACCGGAACGGACAAAGTTTGGGAGAGTGATAACACACTCTTCAGCGTGTGGATTGGCATCAACGATGTTGGAAACTCGTACTGGTCCCAAAACTCCACCCTGACCGACGCCATCTTCACCGAATACAGCGGACTTGTGGAGCAGGTAAGACCACACGTTCCAAGGCTGGGAATCCGCAAGACCTAACATGCTCAAGCTGTACACGGGCGGTGCTCGCAACTTCCTGTTCCTGAATGTTCCTCCCATTGAGCGTTCGCCTCTTACCACCGGCCAAGGCACCGACAGCGTCAGCCTTGAGAAGACTGCCGTTGCCGACTTCAACGAGCGTGTCTCCAACCTGGCTTCTTCGCTCGAGGAGAAGCACACCGACGCAAGCGTCTTCACCTTCGACACGTACACTCTTTTCAACCAGATCCTGGACGACCCTACCAGCCACACCCAGACGGCGGCCCTGAAGAACACGACTGCCTACTGCACGGATTATGAGAAGTATGTCCACTTTACAGCAGCCTGAAACAAGAATATACTGATGCCCGATACAGTGGCACGACGGAGCAAAACACGACCATCGCCGCTTGCGGTGTTCCGGTGAACGAGTACTTCTGGCTGAACACGCTGCACCCCACCTTCCCGGTGCACGAGGTGGTTGCCGATCAGCTCTCCCAGCAGCTGAGTTCTTGTACAAACTGCACCTCCACCATCAGAAAGAGGTGGCAGCTGACCATCTAAACAGAGATAGCTGAATGGAATGCCTATGTGTCGTTTCTGATGCTTTCGTCTATCCCTAATCCTACAACGAGTCTACAGCGTGAGATCCCTCGGTTTTCGGCCATGCACTAAGCGCAAACAAGAGGCGGATTCGTAGTATTCATCACTAATATCTGTCCGTAACGTCCAGGACCAAGCCACTCAACAATACACATTATGTTGAGTGATGTTTCCCAAAAAGCAGTAGAGAACCTGGGAAGAAACTGCGAGCCCCAAGCTGCTGTACATACATATATATCAGCAAATGAGACAGCTCGGTGTCTAGAGACTTGTGGCTCAGATGCAATATAACAACAGCAATCTCCAATCTTCTATACTTTCAAGTAGAAAACTAACATATTTTACCACCATCAGCCACAACGTCGCTACCGCGGCTTCGGCTATGGCTCAGAACTCCGTCTGTCCGGCACTACCTACCTGTTCACCTTCGGCAAAGGTGTTCCCACCCACTTCTCAACATACTTTCACCCACACCTGTGATGCCTACATGAATGTTCCATTTAACACGGCTCACAATACCATTATCTCCGTTTCCTCCTGCCAAATGTTTTCACCAATCAAACCGGCAACCAATTGATCCCGGGACAACGGAATCGGAGCATTCACCGCTTCTTACCGATGAAGTGTTCACTCCGGCCAGAGAGCTGCAGTAAGGAAGTTTCGATTTAATGTGTCTTGGTGTGATTGGTAGAGAATGACCAGGATCAGATCTCGCTTGGAGACTCCGGGCGGCTTCGCCTGCTGCCGGGCCCGGAACCCGCATACTATGGTGTTGATCACGGAGCATTCCAAACTTCCATCAACAGCACGTCGAACGGATTGACTCAGAGATGAAGATTCGGTGGGCGCTCTGAGCAGCAGCCGACTGAGTCATGTAATTTCCGAATTTGGTCCTGCCATGCTCCGGAAGCGCGCGCCGGGGAAATCCGATGCACCAAGGCCGGTCAAGCTATTTGGCAATTCTTATTTCTCCTGCAGATAACTGCGCCTTTTGGCCGGGGACATTGAAACAGCACGAAAAAAATCCGGAACGAAAATGGAGGAGCAAGGACAGAGATCAGGCTGCGACCACACCACTCTCCCTACCCGCCCCACAATAGCTTCCCACAAAAAGCTCCACGACCAGCAACCAGCTTCTCTCGAAGCACGAAGAAGAAGCCATGTGTCGCTCAAACACCACCACCTACTGCTGCATCTGCGGATTGCCCTTCAGCCAGCTGGACATTGACCCGGACATCAGAGGCTCGCCATATTCATACGACGCCGAGCTGCTCTCGGCCGATGACACAGAGGTGCGTTGCTGCTGCTGCTGGCACAATTGCTTCCCACATGCTAACAGCATCCAACAGTGGCTCCGTCATGGCAATGCCGTGGACCAGCACACCTTCGCCGACGACGACACCATTGCAGATCTGAAAGGGCTTGACGGCATCAATTCGCTCGTGCAACAAATCGAGAGCATTGAAAGCTCCCGCCATGGTGCCTTGAACAAGCTCTACGTCGGCAGCGAGCTCGAGGGCCCCGTCTACGCCATGCACAGCACCTGCATCACCATCGCCGAGCGCGTCCGCCGCCACCAGCAATTCCCCGCCGCCCATCCCGCCCCCTCACCAGCATCCGTCCTCCAAAACCTCTACGCCTCTCTGAAGCGTCTCAACTACCGCACCGCCAGCCCCCACCACAGCGTGAGATGGGAACACGGCTACTACGGCGCCGCCCGCTTCTGGCGCAACTTCTGGGGCCAAGAACGCGGCTGGGAGGTACGTCCATCGATCCTCACGCCGCTCCCTCACACTGACACTCTCCCCGCAGTGGCTCTGCGCCGACCCAACCGACATCCCCAACCTCACGCCCTGGATCCTCTCACAGCTCCAACCCCTCCCCTCGGACCTCCCGCCGCCCCTCCACTTCCCCACCGACACCTCAGCACCCTACCCGCGCCCCGCCCTCGACGGCATGCCCATCGACATCCTCCACCGCATCACCGCCCACCTCCCCGCCGCCTCCACCCTCCGCCTGCGCCGCACCAGCCGCTCGCTCGCCAACCGACTCCCCCTCCCGCCCTCGTTCTGGCGCGACGCCCTCATCGCCGGCGACCTCGTCAGCTTCCTCTGGGACCTCGACGGCGCCGCCTGCCGCCGCCACGACCGCGCCAGCCCCTCCCAATCCGACTGGCGCTCGCTCGCACGCGGCCTGCGCGCCCACCGTTTCGTGCAGGCCGCGCTGCGGCAGAGCCTGGCGCGGCGGCCCGTCGAGGGCTACGG
Organism: Dothiorella sarmentorum; assembly: GCA_023082095.1. Taxonomy (NCBI): domain Eukaryota; kingdom Fungi; phylum Ascomycota; class Dothideomycetes; order Botryosphaeriales; family Botryosphaeriaceae; genus Dothiorella; species Dothiorella sarmentorum. Next base: position 14,739 of record JAJMVL010000091.1, on the reverse strand, counting down.
CATCGGCTACCTGGACTTCTACCGCGCGGTGGCGGCGCAGGATCAGGGGTTTGAGATGGTGGAGGCGGAGGCGGCGGTGCCGGTGGGGCTGCTGAACCGGTGCAGAATCGTGCAGGTGGTGGAGGATGTGGCGAGGGTGGAGGAGGAGGAGCTGCATGATTGCCATGCGCCGCTGTCGGATGAGGAGGAGATTTATGCGGCCATGTGGATTATGCAGGTGGAGAAGCCCGAGGAGTTTGATGAGTATCGGATTCGGCGGTCGTTGGAGCTGTATGGGGATTTGAGTGGCGTGTTGGAGTGGAGGCCGAGGGTGTTGTGTCGGCTGTGAGCTGATGGGGGGTTTGTTCTTTTTTTCGGATTTTGTAGACAAAACGGCTGGGAGGCGTTGGCTTATAGATACCATTGATTTTGTTTGATCCTTTCTTTCTACCTGGCTGTAGTCCACCGACAAGTGATGGATATCCACCCTCATTCATCCCGTCTTCTCCGGATCCTCCGCCCTCCTCTGCACCGGCGGCACCGGCACCCCCGGCCCAGGAAACGGCAGCCTCCTATTCAACCTCGCCACAACCTCGACATAATCCGGCTCATTCTCCTCAGTCAAAACCCCATGCCTCACCAAAAAATCCACCATCACCAACGCCGCACTCGGCCTAAACTCCCCCCTCCCAAGCGCCGCCCTCACCTCCCCCACATCCATCGACGCCAACCCATCCACCTCATCATCCCCCGGCCTCGGCACCACCTCCTCCTCCTCCCCCAGCTCCAACTCATACACGAACTGCACCTCAGGCGCCAACAACCCCTCCTCCCCCCCCGCCCTCCCATCCAACACGGCCCACGCGCTCACCGCCCCCACCGCCCTCGCCCTCGCCGCCACCAACTCCCCCGCCAACGCCGCCTCCACCCCCGCCGCCCTCACCAGCGCCTCGCCCGCCCGCTCGCCCGCCCGCATCCCCCCGACGACGGCATTATCCAGCATCCCGCCCCACGCGCGCTTGGCGCACGCCCGCCGCGGCACCCAGATGCGCAGGTCGCCCGTCGCCGCCGTGCGCACGAAGCACGTCAGGCTGACGCCGCACGCCAGCACGCCGAAGAGGGGGCACGCGGCGCGCTCGAGCTGGACGAGCAGCGCGCCGTCGGCCGCGTGGACGGGCACGAGCTCGTCGTGCCAGTGCGTCAGGATGGGGAAGTGGCCCGTGGCGCGCATGGCGGCCGTTGTGCGGGCCATGGCGGCGGTGCGGGCGGGCTCGGTGGCGGCGTCGGTGGTGAGGGTGAGGGTGCGCGCGGTGGGGGAGAGGGTCCAGGACGGGAGGCCTTGGAGGGTTTCGGCCACGTGCGGTAGGACGAGGCCGAGGGGCGTGGTGGGGTGTGTGGCGACGTGGAGGGTGTAGAGGCTGGCGAGGGTGGCGGGGTAGAGCTGGGGGGTTTGGAGAGAGGGGCGGGGGAAGCTGGACGCGTGGTGTGAGGAAGAGTCGATGGGAGGGGGGGAGGCGTGGGCTTACTTGTCGCACTCGTTGAGCACTTCGAGGGTTGTTTTGATGCGTTCCTCCATGGTGGTTGGTGATGTGGTGCAGCTGGTGTTGAAGTGTTTTGTCCGCCCTTGTGTTGCCAAAACCACGTTCGAGGCAGAGATGGAAGAGCTGAGGTCAGTGCGGGAGCAACGTGCCCACTTTTCTGTGCAGTTCATCGCTGCCTTTGGTCTTGTTGCGGGGAGTTTTATTCACCGAGTTTTCCCGAGCTGACGATCCGAGCAGCAATTCATGAGCTTTTGCATCTTGAGAATGATATTGAGAATTCAGGAAGACGGAAAATCAAAGTGTTTGCCTATGAATCACTGGGCCATATATCAGAAATCAATGATGCAAATGCGGAAAACAGAAAAGTAGCATTGATAGATGGAGAAAGCCGATGACGGAGTGCATACTAACTGGCCCCACCCTGCTCCACCCCAATAAGTTCAAACGTCGTTGACAGCTACCGAGATGGACGGGGTAACGAGACATCCAATAGGGTGTTCATCGGCTATTGTCGTTTCTCAAACCTCATGAATATGAGAACTGATACTTGCCCATACCTCTCATAACGTCACTTGTTAATAAGGGTGCAAGCTGATGAAATCAGACTGCTTTTACACGTTCAGAGATTTATATAATGCCTTTTAAGACCCCGTAGAAGGCGGCAGCAATCTTCCAATGCTTATCAGGAGCACTCGTATGGGATTGGAAAGCCTTCGTGTCAGTCATTAAAGAGATATATCCGGATGTCTACAACTTTAAACTACCAGGCGCAGTCGAGCGAGTTGACCAGCAGTCCACTGAATAGAGGGCAAAGTAGCGTTTCAGCATCGAACAACTGACCAGGCACTCCGGCTCGAAAGGTGGCAGTAAACACCATCTCTCATCTCTTTACTTTAATTGGAGATATATTCAAGTTTGCATAGAAAGGAATCATTTGCGCCGTGGCTGGAAGAACAAAGCTCAAAGAAGCTTCCAGCTCTGAGTCGACATAATCCATACTTCATGCTGCTTCGAATGCAAAAATAGAAGTCGTAGACTTTAAGGTGAATCATTTCAAGGATGTCCCCTGCACGACCCAGCCAATACTAACTGAGACGCGAAGGTTCAAAGAGCAGCCATTCCAAGTTAGCGGCTTACCTCGGTGGCGCATTGTTGCCTGGCCCCCACTGAGTAGTATTAAGTTACTCGACCCGCATCCCAACCTCACCTCTCTCTCTCTCTCTCTCTCTCTCTCTCTCTCTCTCTCTCTCTCTCTCTCTCTCTCTCTCTCTCTCTCTCTTCAAATCCGCAGAATTTCCCTCCCACCATGTCGACCTTCGGCTGGGACGAGCGAATCATGTCCTGTGCCATCTGTGGAACAGCCATCGGCCAACACGTCAGTCCGCCTCCTCCCACCATCCCATATAAAAAACCAAACTAAACCACCACCACCCACGACACCAGATCCCAGCAACCCTCCTCAGCGACCCCGCCCATGAACTCGAGCAGATCAAATCCCACTACGCCACCCGCCACGGCCCCTGCCACCTCGCCCCCACCACCACCATCACCAGCCCAATCTCCGAAACCCCCGCCACCAACGTCGTCGGATCCTTCTTCGCCATCGAGGGGAGCAGCAGCAGCAGCAGCAGCAGTGCCGCCAGCTGGGCAACAGCCTGCTGCGCCACCACCAACCCCATCGGCTCCGACCGCTACTACATCCCCACGCACGCCCACTGCCTGCACCTCGCCAAGCGCGCCCTGGCCGCCCCCGGAACGCGCCTCTCCTCCCTGCGCCAGCTCTGGAAGGTGCTGCGCTTCCGCTGCCTCGCCACCGCCGCCGCCGGAGAGCTGGACCCGCTGCGCAGCATCGACGCCCCCGACGACTATCTGCTGCCCTCCGCCGCCGCTGCTGACCACCACTGGTGCGCCGCCGACACCATCTCCATCCCCCACCTGACCGCCGGCGTGATCGCCCGGCTCACGCCCGTGGGAGAAGGAGAAGAAGGAGAAGAAGAAGAAGAAGAAGAAGAAGAAGAAGAAGAAGAAGAGGGAGCGGCAGCCGCCAAAGCCGCCGCCGCCTTCAGGGCGCGCTTCGTCGCCCTGCCGCAGGAGCTGCAGGACCACGTCCTCAGCTTCGTGCGCGCCTCGGGCGGCCGTTTCGCGCCGCGGTGCACGCGGCTGCTGCCGCAGGCGGCGTGGATGCGGATGCTGCTCGACGGGTCGGCGGTGCCGTTTCTGTGGGACCTGGAGCGCGACGAGGTGGTGCGGAAAGTGGCCGACGCTGACGGAAAAGAGTGGGATTTTGAGCGGCTGGTGCGCCGACTGTGCTGGGGGGCCGGGTCGAGTATGGGCGAGGGGGGCGCGCTTGCCGGGGTGCCGGCTGGATTACGGAATCGGGAGAGGGTTTGGAGGCTGGTGGGGGGGATGTACGTGGGGGATTGTTTGCCCGGGGGTGGGCGGGGGGTGAGGGTGCCGCGGTATTGGGGGGAGGAGGGGGAGCTGGTGCATCCGTTGTGTTGGGTGTAGGGGGGTTGGTTTCTTTTGTTGAAATATCTGGAATGTTTGCGAATGGCGCGTCACAGGCAGGCCTGTACGCTGTGCAGCTGGTCGGTAGGTTGGTGGGAGTGAAGACGGTGGTAATGAAGGACCCGGACAAGCAATGGTGGAGGATACTGCTCTAATTTGGGGTGCACATGAGGTGCTTACGCTATATCAGTGGAGGCAATGTGCCGCGAGCAATCATCTTTCAATGGTAAACATTCCATTTGCATTGCAAATTTGTCTGTCCTATTGCAGATAGAGCCACCAAACTTTTGATATTATGGGCACATACGAAGGTCCCGATCAAGGGCCGCCATAGCCTTAATATAAGGATCCTCATCCAAATCATCACTCTCATAGTCCCCAAACTTCATCCTTTTCTTTTTCCTTTCCCATTCAGCCTGGCTGAGACCTATGTGAACCAGGACACGCACACACACACCTCACCACGCTCAATTCCGATGAAACTTCAACGTACCGTACTGGTCGATGCTCACGCTCTCCGACGCATGCATTAAGAACCCCCGACTGTAATCCGTCTTCAGGTCAAACCCGCCCTTCCGACCCCACACATCCTCCATGCCCTCGCGGTGCTTCGACTTCGGCTTCCCCTCCCTGAGCCGCAGCTTCTCGAAGAAGCAGTAGGCCGCGTACATGACGGCGCTCGTGTTGCCGGCGTTGGGGCCCTTCTTGCCGCGGAAGCTGCCCAGCTGCGCCGCCGACACCTTTCGCGGCTCGGCGCGGTACATGGCCGTGAGGTCGCGGCAGAACGAGGCCTGCGTGACGCCCGGCTTGCGCAGGTGCGCGTTGATCTTCTTGCGCATCTCGTCGCACGTGTCGTACACCTCGACCGCGTCGTCCTCTTCGCCCGGGAGGTGCGTGTCGGCGAGGTCCGCGGCGCCGGGAGCGTCTTTGTCCTTGGATGCACCCTTGGACGCGTCCTTGGACGAGGAGGCGCCGGGGGCGGCGTCGTCGTCCGTCTTCTGCTTCTTGTTGTTGGCGCGGGGCAACGGGATGCCGTGCATGTCGCGGTACTTGAAGTAGGCCCAGGCGCCGTCGTAGCAGTTTGAGTTCATGCCCTTGGAGGGGCCGCTCTGCTTCATGAAGGTGTTGTATGAATGGTTGGTGATCCGATTCTATTGCAGAACTCGCCGATTTTCATGCCGCCGTTGTCAATGAGGCGGTGGATCTTGCGGCGGACTTGGTCGCAGTTCTGGTCGATGGGCATGTCTTCGCAGGCCTCGCGGAAGTTCGAGTCGTCAAACTCGTCCTGTGCCTCGTTGGCGCGGTCACGCTTCTTGCTCATGTTTGCCTTCTTGGTGGGCTCGTTTGAGTTTGCTGGCACGTTGATGTTGGGGGTTAAGTCGCCGAGTGCTTCCCTCTGTTGCTGTTGCTGTACGACGCGTTATTTTAGCGTTACGACCATGTGGCACGTCCAAGCTGCATCAGCTTACCGGTGCTGCAGTTGTCATGTTTGCAGTCAAGCTACGTATCGAATTATCTCATGAAGAGTTCAAATTGAATGCAGGAGTTACAGACGGAAGCTGAAGCGCGGCCTTGTACTTATCCCTTCGGATGGAGAAATGACGTCGACGCGTCTCCATTATTTGTTGTGCTCGACACGACCCTTGCACGCTTCCACGTGAACTCTCATTGCTTTTTTTTCCCACTTGAGTTAGCATGGAAACATACACCACGAGGCATGCATTCGCCCGAATGCGTTTGAACTGTTTTTTTGTGTCTAAGCTTGAACTGCTGTAATACTTCGGTTAATGGCCTCGCACATGGGTTTGAAATCCTCTTGAACTGCGGTAGTGTACATACAGACATCACCAAAAAATACACCCAATTGTCCTGCGCCCATCCCATGCAAGCCGTGCTCATACTTTGACGCCGATCGTCTGTCTTCTCCTGAGAGGAGTCTTGCTCGCCTGCACCAGCATCGGCTCAGGTTCCGAGAAAATAGGGTTCGCCTGCGCATTCTCAACAACGTGGTTTCCGTCGACAATCGTGCCCTCCTCCAGCCTCTTCTGGTCAATCTGGAGCCTCTCTTGCCGCCTCTGCGCCAGGTACTTCTTACGCTCAGGCGTTATGGCCCACTCCTGCGGGAACTTGTGGAAAACCTTGGGCTTGTGGTGGCGGAAGTCGAATGGCACGTCGGCGAAGCTATCCTCGGGATTCCTGGCAGCGTCTAGCAGGTCCTTGATGACGTCTCCCAGGTAGCGCTTGTTCTGGGCCTGCGTCTCAAAGTTCTCGGCGCTCATCTTGATAATCTGCGTGTCCGGGTTGTAGCGCGGGCCGGCGATCTTGATGAGCTTTTCACGCTGCACCTGCGTGAGGTTTGGCAAATCGGGCAGGCTGAATTCAACCACGACCTTGCGCTGTGCGGGATGTTCCTCGCCCATGTATGTCGTGTAGCGGAAGCGAAGCGGGGTTTCGCTGGTCGGAGGCTGGAACGGCTTCGCGTACTCTGCGGTGCCTTGTTAGCAAACGGGCAAACTAGGTCAGCGAGCAATTGGCGAGCGTACTTGCTAGCAACGGCATCTCCCAAGCGGCGATGCGCATGTACTCGCGAATCTCGCGCTGCTGCTCCAGCTCGGCGTGAGCGGTCGACGAGATATCGTCGCCGTGCCACTCCTCGTCGTCGCCCATGTCCTCCTCGCCCTCCATCCAGAAACCATCTTTCGGACGCTCTCGCCGTTCGACGTAGCCCGCGAGCGATTGCGGATCAACTCCTTGGAGGATCTGGTGCAGAGCCTGGCCCTTGGTGGGTATATCATCGCCCAGTAGCAGCTCATGGCCCAGCACCCCCTTCAAGTTCTCGAACTCGTAGTCGACTTCATCTTTCTTCTCGACCTCGCCGTCATCATCCTCGTCATCCCTGGCGCGCGGCGCTGGAGTTGCGGAGAAGCATCGTTGGGGCTGCCACAGCGCGGGCACGTTGCGTTGGCATCGCTGCGATATGCGCAGGGGCGAGGGGCGGGCGGTGCGGGCGTAAAAGGCCAGGCGCTTGGCGGCGGAGGCCATGGTTGCGGGCGCAATGGGATGGAGCTGGGCGGTTGATGGTGTGTCCAGAATCTTTGCGGACCACCGAACTCTCCGCGGCTTGGCGCCATCACCTCACACTCGCTTCCCACTCCACCACCCCAGCAGCAGACGCACGCCATGTCCGAGGAAGCGCAGGTGCACAAGAAGGTCTGCTTCGTCACCATCGGCGCCACCGCCACCTTTGATGAGCTTGTCACGGCGTGCACCCAACCCGGTTTCCTGCGCGCTCTTCACCAAGAAGGCTACACCGACCTGCTCGTCCAGTACGGCAAGAACAGAAAGCTGTGGAAGGACGTCATCGCCGACAAGGCAGCCCTCGACCAGCATGGTGTCGAAGTCTCGGGCTTCAGCTTTCGCGAGAACGGCATTGCCGAGCAAATGAAGCTGGCCAAGGGCCATCCCGTCGACGGCTCCAAGGAAGGCGTCGTCGTAAGCCACGCCGGTACTGCCATTGCTTGCTCCGAGCTGTGCTCCTATGCTACGTACTAACTGGCCCCTCTTCCGACAGGCTCTGGTTCCATACTCGATGCCCTACGCCTGAACGTGCCTCTGATCGTAGTTCCCAACGCGACGCTGCTGGACAACCACCAGTTGGAGCTTGCCGATGTCCTTGAGCAGCAGGGCTATGTCATCCACGGAAAGCTCGAGTATGCTCGCCGGTTGTATAGATTCCATACGATATGTCTTCTGACCTGAGACACAGCAACCTTGCCTCATGCATCCCCCAGGCTGAACAGCTTCGTGAACGACAAAGATCGTGGCCGCCTATCAACAGTGGTGCTCACCGCGGCGCCCCCGGATTACAAGGAGTCATGGATGAAGAGATGGGGTTCTTGGATTAGTGCTCGACAGACTGTCCAGAGGCGAGAACGCCTGCCACAGGACGTCAAAAGACGGAAAGCTTACGCAGTCTGCATTTACGCGTTTTGCACACCATCATAGCAGCAGGTAGGGATTCTGCTTTGAACCCGGCGCTTTTCGTTGGGTCTATTTGGGACTATTGGATTGGAATACCTCCGGACCCTGCACAAACCAAGGCTGCCTTCCGGATACGCCGCGCTTTCCTGCGGGCTTAATAGGAAACAGATTCGGTAAACCGGCATTGGTTTCGTGCTGTAAGAAGCCTTTGGAGTATGACCTTGGGGGAAAGTGGAGCTCAGGATGCCCACTGGAGAAGGAACTGACATGTAGGAAAAGGCACCGAGTTGCACTGCAGTCACAAAGTTGATGCGGAAATTGGTGGAATCTAACCACACATTGAGTTCACGATAAACCTATCCGAATGAACACTTCACTTCCCAAGTGCATGTCTGCGTTGCATTACCTTTTGAACCTTTCTGTTCTCGACATCACTAACGCGAGCACAAAGAGTTCGGCAGGAGAGGAGATGAAATTGTGGAGTGGAGAAGCTGCTAACGACTGACCAGTTCACCTTTCTAGGTGATCCGCATCTAACAATCTCTAAGAGGTTTTCTACCTACCCTTCCACGCCTGCTTCATAAGCTTCTTCGCCGTCAGGGTCTCAATCTCCGGGAATTTCTTGTTCACACCATCTTCGGCCGCCAGGTTGAACACTCCATTAGCCATCCACAGACTGAAAACGGAGAATATCCCTGCATCCTCTCTTGGGGAAGAACCCATATGCGAGTGGATGGTGCGGGAGCTCAGTGACTTGCCCCTTCTTGAGCATCTCAAGATCATTATAACAGACATCGAACTTGCAGCCTACACTCACATTAGCACCATGAGGGAAAGCCAGAGAACCGAGAAACAGCAATTGCATACCTCGCGCCTCCTCGGCCAGCTTCATAAACTCATTCCATGTCAACTTATCGCCAATCACGACCGACGCCTCCGGCCACTCAGCCAAGTCGAGCGACGCGATGACGAACCTCGCAACGTCAAAGGTGTAGGTGAAGACGACGGGCGTGTTGCCGTCGCCGGGAATAGCGGCGACCTTGTTGGCGACGTCCAGGACCGGCATGAACGGGTGCAGATTGCTCTTGACGTGCGGCAGGCCCCAGTAGTCCAGGTAGTACCCGTTGCTGAAGCGCGGCCACTGGAGGTCGGTCTTGCGCAGCTCGGCCACGGCGTTGAGCCACTGCTGGTAGTGCGGCATCACGACCACCTCCCTGGAAATAAAAGTCCCAACCTGTCAGAAACGTTTGCTACTTTGCAGTGTTTGGGTTGCGAGCAACGTACGCAGGGCCGATTGTCGGGCCATACTCGCTGGCGACAAATTGCCTCGTGGGCGCAGAGCGGGCCGCGGCTTTGATGGAGTTGATCTGGGCGGTGCCGGCCGTCTCGTCCATGACCATGAGGGCGGAGACGACGGCGTGGATCTGGTTGCTCTCCAGCACTTTCGCTATCGAGTCGACGTTGGCGTAGTCGACTGCCAGAACGGGGACCTCTGAATTTTCGGAGGCCGGGGAAATTTTCTTGTTAAAACCACGTGCTGCGAGGTCAAGAGACCCAAAGAACAGAAAGGGATACACTTACCTCCGGGAGAGGACTACCACATCGTGCTTGGGGTCACTCTTCAAAACCTCGACAATGGTCTTCCCAACTTTGCCCAGGCCTCTGGCAACAGCGATTTTGACCATTGTGAGTGGAAAGTTTTTGGATCGGAACTGCAGCAAGATGTTTGGTTCGGGATGGGGAAGAAGGAGAGCAGAGTGCAGTATGAATGTCTTGATACTGTTTAAAAAGCTAGCCTACATTCTTTTATATATGTACATACATACATACATACATACATACATACATACATACATACATACATACATACCGCGCCTACTTCCATCGTCTTCAAAATTCCAGCATCATTCGAGCGTAGGTGAATAAAGCCATGGTTGAAGCAGTTTGGTAAGTAGCACCAAGTCGCCTATGGTCGTGAGCTTCATTGGGTAATCCCGCCGTGAATTCTGGTTAGCCCGAATCGGAAGCCGGATGCGCACCTAACCGGGCCAATCAGAGCCCACGCGCAAAGCAGTTATACTCGAACATCAAGAGATCAAGAGTCCATGCAAGAGTACGTTTGAACAAGCGATACGCAGCCCACAGTCTTGGCTGGTCAGTGGCGGGGTTGGGAAGACCAACAAAAAGGAGCAGGCCTTAGCGATGGGTTTTCGGGCAGCACGCGCAGGTAATGAATCTTTTCTCTTGGATTCCGCCATAGCCAGCCCAGAAAATACTTCATACAGTGCGTTGCGGCAACCAAACTGTGAGTCCAAGACAGCACGAAGCACTACCGAAAACTACGCTGCAGAGCTGAACTCGGGGATATCGAACTTAAGACATTACGCCCACCACCTTCATTACATCCTTATCCCCAAAGCCCGTGCTTGGCTGTAGTGCTTACGTTAAGCCCCGAATCCTACTCGACACAAAGACAATTCTTAACCCGGTCTTCCGCAGGTGCATGGCGGCTCAATGACGCATTTTTGTTTTGGTGAATCGGTCCAAGAACCAAGTTATAACAGCCAGATGCATCTCGCACCGTACGTGCGATAAGGCCCATCAGCAGAGTCGGAGCCTACAGCCCACTCCCTATCCCTTATTCACATTGGTGCCTGAGGTTCATCTTTAACGGGCAGTGTGCACTGTAGCAGGTCAGATGTTTTTTATTCGGCGATCTTCTGGCGGTTGACGTACCTATTCCCAGTACATACATGTCCATGTGCGGGGGACGGGGTTGCTGCACCTGATGACGACCCGAGCCGAATCCGTTTAGACCCCGGTGAGGAACATACTGGTGCGAAAGCTCTCGAATCTGCCGGGCTGGCTGGCTCTGGCTGGCTAGCGCGAATCTGGAAAGGGAGCGTATTACGAGTCCGTTATATCGGACAGGCGAATGAATCCCTGAGCAGCGGCGGAGAGGGGGCGGTCGATGTTACTATCACTACTGGGGAGGAGCGGAACTGTCCTGGCTGGCGATAACAACGGTGGGCGACCCGTGTTTGTGGGCGTGGTAGACTCCCCGATGCTGCTGCTTGATCTTCGAGGTTGATTGGATTGGCCCTGGCGTTGGCAGTCACACGGAAGCTGCAAGATGCCCAGCCGCTGCTTGAGCTGGAAGTGCACCGTACCGGCATCGGGGCGGCTCTCACGGACGGGGCGCAGCATGGGCTCGAGGATGTCTTTGTAGATCTCCCTGTGGTTTGGGGCTTTTCGTCCGGAGCAAGGTGTGCTCCCACTTCCGGCGCCGCATACCTCGCAGTACATCGCGAGAGACTTTCTGTGGACGAGTCTTCATCCACGGCAAACCTTCCGGCTGAACTGAAATCGGTGAAGAAGATATCGGGACCACGGTGGATGATGTTGGACGGCTTGATGTCCTCGTGGCGGATGTTTTGTTTGTGGATGTATTTCAACGCCGAAGCCAGGCAGCCAAACCATCTTGGAACCCAAAGCAGCTTTTCGGAGTGGCGTCGGTCCTTGCCATCGCCAAGAGTCTCGAAGAAGGTCTTCAAGTCACAGTCACCAACAGGGGTCATCAGTAACGAGTATCCGACCTCGATATTGTTCTCCCATTCGCTGTATGACCCGATGAAAGTAACAATGTGGGGATGGTTGAGGGTGCCTAGGATTCTTGCTTCTTGCTCAATGACTTGTTTCTTTTTCTGGCCCTGTAGCCCCTTGACAATCACCCGCTTTCGAACGAGGTTGCTGAAATTGCCGCGGGGAATCTTGACCTCATCTACGAATCCATGGGATCCTTGGCCCAGATCCTGAACGGAGAAGAAGAACGAGCGGAGGTCACCACGGCTGAAGTCTCTGTGCGGTCCGTCCCAGCCATAGACCTGGGCGTGGGACCGAGAAGGGTCGTCGAGCAACATATTCGGACCTGCGGTAATCCCGGCACGCAAATCTGTGGGCTTCTGAGAAACAACGGAAATGGAGAAGTCACTAGAGTCCTCGGTAGTGGTGTAGGCCATGATGGGGGCCGTGTGGCTTCGGCTTGGCTTATCCTCCATTGTTTCGGCAAGCTCACGTAGAGCACTGCCTATTCTCAAAGCATTAGCTGACATTACCATGAGCCTTTTCACACCGGGGATACGTACTTGGTGCCTTTCCTCTGCACACGTGTTGGCGTGAAACGAAGCTGTTCCGTCAAGACTGATCTCATGATAGTTCAGCGGCGGGGTCTATCCTTGTCAAAATAGAATCGGTGTTCACATTCCCGAATTCTTTTTCCTCGAAAAATGAAACGGAGTTTGGGTTCATTTTGCGTGTGTTGGAAGGCAAGGAATTCATATACCAGCGTCGGCCTCGCTGACAGGCAGTGGCAGGGGTCAAGGTGATGCTGCCAGCCTGTCACACCCAACTGCAATCCATTAGCACGGCCAATAACCATGCCTAGCTGCAGCCGAATGTGGCTGCATTCCTTTGGCGAATTGTAGAGCCCCATGTGTTTGTTGTGAGGGAACGACTAGGCTGCACTGGCGGACGACGCCGGCAGGTCGCTGATCGTGTGGCCAGTGAGGGCACGGGTAGGGCGTGCCTGCGGCCATCAGAGACGAGAATCCTCGGGCAGATTTGGCTGTGTCAGCGCCGATGCAGTGCCGTAGCCCGCCAGGCATGACACAATCGGCCGTCGGCTATGCAGCTGTGCTGGCACGCCGACAGCACATCATAACCTTTCTCTAGCCTCTGACAGCCGTCGAGAGCGTTTACTACGTAAGGAGGGTTCCTGCAGCTGGTGGGTAGCATGAGAGACACGCATTTTCTCACCAGGCCTCATGCACCCTCAGGTGAGCCTGACCTGCTCAGACTGAAGCATTCGTCCGGGTGCCTTAGCAACATGTTTGGAGGCGTTTGGTCGGAGGGCGGATGCAATCAAGGTTCGCTGGAAATCAGAGCTTCGCAGGCAGGAGCTCATAGTCGCGTTGAAGTCACGTCATCGAGTGGGCGGCTGTGGTGGCCGAGCTTGTAGCGGGCCAGAAGCTCGCTCTTCCGAATCCTCATCACGACACAATTGCACGGTGAGTCGAGCTTCCTTGTCACCCTCACTCTTCCTCTATCGCCATGGCTGACATCTCCAAGTGCCCGCCGCTCTCGAGAGAGTCGGTTCAAGCTGCCCACCAGGCCATCAAGCCCCACGTCCACCTCACGCCCGTCATCACCTGCACCACTCTCTCCGACTTCGTCTCGACCCCGCAGACCGAGGATGGCCTGAAGGGCACCGAATATGAGGGCCAGACGCCCGCGCGCCCCAAGATCAACCTGTTCTTCAAGTGCGAGAACTACCAGCGCGTCGGCGCATTCAAAGCTCGCGGCGCATTCTACGCCCTGTCGCGTCTCACCGACGCAGAGCTGACCAAGGGCGTCGTGACGCACAGCTCAGGTACACACATTGAACTCTTCTCCCACAAGCAGTGGACAGCCAATTGAGCCACGCACTACCAGGCAACCATGCCGCCGCCCTCGCCCTCGCCGCCAAAACCCGCGGCGTCAAGGCCTACATCGTCATGCCCACCATCAGCACGCCCTCCAAGATCGCCGCGACCCAAGGCCACGGCGCCGAGGTCATCTTCAGCGGCTCCACCTCGCAGGAGCGCGAATCCGTCGTCGAAGAGGTCATTGCCCGCACCGGCGCCATCCTCGTCCCGCCCTACGACCACCCGGACATCATGCTGGGCCAGGGCACCGCCGCCCTGGAGCTGGAGCAGCAGGTCAAGGACCAGATCGCCGGCAAGCCCGCGCTGAGTGTCCGGTCCGCGAGCGATGACGGGTTGGATGCGGTGATAACGCCGTGCGGCGGCGGCGGGCTGCTGTCGGGCACCGCCACGGCGCTGGCGGGCACCGGGATCCGCGTCTTTGGCGCCGAGCCTTCGTTCGAGGGTGCCGATGATGCGCGCAGAGGCCTGAAGGAGGGCAAGCGCATCACGACGGTCAAGTCGCTCACCATTGCCGATGGAGTGCGGACTCCGGTAGGAGAGATCCCCTGGTCCGTCATTAGCGATAAGAGCAAGGTGCGAGGCATCTTCGCTGTGACCGAGGAGCAGATCAAGGCTGCGTGGCGCCTCCTCATGGAGCGCATGAAGGTCTTCATAGAGCCGACGGCCGCCCTCGGCCTGGTCGTGTGTTTGTACAATGAAGAATTCAGGCGCCTGGTCGAACAGGAGGCCGGAGAAAAGGGTTGGAACATCGGCATCGTGCTGAGCGGAGGCAACACCACCATGGAGGCAATCAGCAAGCTCTTCGCCGCGCCCCAGCGCCAGGCTGAGCGGGCGGAAGGCGTCATTGGCAAAGACGGAGAGCGCAAGGCCGAGAACATTGCCGGATAGACAAGAGTACATAGAAGCAATACCACCCTTATTCACGACCGCACCAGCCTCCCACACAGCACCACATCCTCGCCCAATGGGCACCACCTGACATCCCCCAACCTCGCCGCCGGCACCGCTCTCCCCTCCGCATCCGTCCTCCTCGGCGGCGACACCACCACGCCCCCCTCCCCCAACCACGTCGGCGCCACCGTCACAATCACCGAATCCACCAACCCCATATTCCCCGGCTCCAACAACGCATTAATCACCCCGCCACCCCCCTCCACCATCACGCTCTCCACCCCCTCCCTCCCCAACACCCCCATCACCTCCCCCCACGCCATCCTCCCCCCCTCCCCAACCTCCACCTCCAAAAC